>CABFOV010004554.1:33674-51321 GCA_902141375.1 Timema poppense | reverse complement strand
ACAATTCACCATCGATTCCAGGGGGATCACTCTGACCATTTTGGGGCTATGTGAGTTAGGACACCTAATCATCGAGAATGTGCGCGGGGGGGGGACTACTGCCGTGCCCGAGGTACCAAGGTTCATAACAAGTGTAGGACCAGCTAGTGTCGGCCAAGCCATTTGTTAAGCATGCCTTGCTATACTTTGTTCTATCACTAGCTCCTGGTTAAATCTTTTTAAATTCTTTTATATCTTTTTAGTAACTTCTTAACAACATCACATTTTGTATTAGAGCAAAGTATTATGATAAAGACCAAAGCCATACATCAATTACGAACCCACACAGTCATATATCCAGTCACCATCCTTATCCTCGGCCGCAACACATCCTGACAGATTAGGCCCACCAGGAGGAGGTGACATTAGTATATTTTAATAACAATTCTTGTAAGGTAAAGTAAATGTTTATTATTTATTAACATATTGATCGAAAAATAAAACACTTTTTTTTAGCCCAAAACAGCCTTTATAAATAAAACTTTCACATAGCATAATAATAATCTCACCTTTGGATAATACTTAGCAAATGTATTATCTTTGAGATAGTATTGAAATGGTTTATAATTACCGAGTGAACCGGTCGAAGAACTTAAGAACTAGGGTCCAAAATTAACACGATGGTTGTGTTTTTAAATCTGTAACTATCTATTTTTTAACATCATAACTGTAGCAAATTTAACTAGTATATTATTTGATAGTAAAAATTATTCAAAATTCATGAATAATAATTCACAAATAATATTTGCTTCAATTTGAGATACGCGTTGAACTAAAAAAAAAATCTGTTTCGCAGTTGTGTTATATTCTTCCATTGATATATAATCTTTATTAATGGAGATTTTTGTTTTCAGTGTGGGCTATAAACTAGTTCCGGACTTCATTGAATTCTACTATTCCCTAGGAATGGCTATCGGCGATAGACTCCTGTTCAAGAAAATTAGTAAAAACACCTGGGAGACCACACATCTATATGCATGAAAATGTATAAAATGTTAAGGGTGTTTGAGGCTAAACAACTTCGACTTTGATTCAGAGTAAAATTATGAATTCAATTCAACAAAGTTTACCCCCCCCCCTCCCTCTTCCACTCAAAATTTAAAATATACATTTTTGTTTATTTTTTAAAATTTTCTGCTTTATTTTCATCACAAATTAATGTTAGTTTAAAAAAAAAAATGAAATAATTACATTACTTTTTGTGATAGCTTAATTTTTCATTTTAAGACAAAATATATTAATTATGTTTACAATATAGCATTTTGTAAATTATATTTAATACCTTTATAGTATTTTTTATCCAACATTTAACTTTTTTTTTAAATATCTGGGCTTTGATTCAGCTTCGGTAATATCTCATACTATTCAATTTACTTTACTTTGGATTGAAAAAATGAACTTCACACACCCCTGATAAAATGTTCTTTGAAATGGCATTATAAAATATTAATTTCATCACTCACACAAAAAAAATTGCCCTTTGGTCGAAGGGTCGACCATAAATTTGGGGGAGCTTGGTTCATATTTGGTGATGAAGGTTTTTTACTCTTTGTATACAATGCCATCTTGCCTTCTAATTAGTAAATATCTAGGATTAGGTGTGTGTTGTGTTTTGCTGCCATAAATTAAGTTGCTTTCATATCATGTGCTGATATAAGTTACATAAGTACCTCAATGAAAAGAATAGAATTCATATGAAACCCAAAATAAATAAACACCTCAAGTATACACTGAAATAGAAACTTTTAAAACTAGGAATCTTAAAACTTAAGGAAAGATAATTAAAAAGAAACAAAACAAAACAACCAAGTCGAAAAGAAGACCAGGAAAAAAAAAAAATTAAAGTCAGAGTATCTAACACTTAATAGGGCTTCATGGGAAAGCACTGAAAAGCTTCGGAGACGTTTAGAAATCACGAATTATTTATGAACTCGTCCAATATTTTTTAATACTATTCTCACCAAAATGTAAGCAAAGGTTCTTAAAAGTTTAAACTGTTCAAAAAATGTGTGATAACTTCATGAAACCCTTTAAAACAATCCCACATGATCTTAAAACTTTCAGTTGTTACCATATCAAAACATGACTTTATTTAAGGTGGGTGATTTAGGTGACACAAGAAATTGTCATTGTTTTTGCAGTTTTTATTGCAAAACTTTTTTTTGACCATAATAAATAAATAAATTATTTCGCTAGTAGCAATGTTTAGTTTAATTTTCTTCACGTGGTGATACCAACATTTGTTGAATATCTGTCATAGTATAGCGGCATTAGATGAGAAACTTTTTAAATTAAGAGAAAAATTTGTCATTAAGTTCCTGAACACCCTTGACAGATATTCATTCAATAACTGTTGAGCTCACCGTGTGTAGAAAATTAAAGTAAACATTGCTACTGGAACAATATTTTATTTTATTTTGGAGAAACTCCGCCTCGGTGGCGTAGTTGGCTAACGCGCTTGTCGTGTTGAGCTCGACTGCTGAGGACGGGGATATCGAGGTTTGAATCTCAGTCGGGTGAACTGGGGGGTGGTTTTTCCTAAATGTTTTTCCACTTTCTCTCCACGCAAATGCGGGTTCACTTACTCTAATTCAACCTTCTGAATTTCCTAATCCATTAGAGTAATTAGTACATAAAGCGTATAACCCGAACGGGTAGTAAGACGCGGTGCTAAATATTATTATTATGGAAAAATAAATGTTTTGCTATAAAAACTGCAAAATCACCGGGCTTTTCTCGTGTGCCCTTTTCATCCCACCTTAATAGAAGAAGGCTAGATTTATGTTTCTAACCTTTTGCTTGATTCAAAGAAGTACAAATTTTTACATAAATCGACGAGTTTGAAATAATCTTGGGATTTCTAGATGTCTGCAACGCGTCTCACTGCTCTGCCAAGCAGCCGTCACTGGGGTCAAAGTATTAAGGGACACTTTAAATCCACTAGAGACAAATTACCAAGGGGGTGTGAGGTAGGTGAAAGAATTCACAAATGTACACAGCGTTTAACATGATAGGAAATCAAAACCTTATACTTGTGAATATCAACAAGATGAGTGCGAAGAAAAAAAAAAGATCCCTAGTGTCTTACTCCTGGTAAAACTAGTTTTATAGATAGACAACATTTATTATTATTAGCACTGCGTCTTACTACCCGTTCAGGTTATACGCACTTACGCTAATGTGTAATGGTAGGGTGATTGTGAGTCCACATTCACAAGATGTCTTGTCAGAGGTGAAGGAAGGGTTTGGTAATCAGATAAATCTGTGCCGGGACTGAGGATCGAACCACGGCCGCCAGCACAGAAGTCTGACACCTTACACCTAGACCACCAAGGTCACCTGATAGACAATAAATAGTGGTGAATAAAAGATGATCTGCTTCAGTGGCTGCATATTCTAAGGCAGTAGACTATACTGCCAGTGACATCGGGGTTTGATCCCGGTTGGGTGTACTAAAGGTGGTTTATCCTAAAGAGGGAGTCAAAACCAAAATTTTTATCGGTTGAGGTTTTGGTTCTCTAAACCCACATTTTAAAGGTTCCGGTTCCAGTTAGAGCACAATAAAGGCCCGGTTCTTTTGATTCCTGATATTGTTCTGGTTCTAGTTCTTTAATAATAAAAAAAAAATTTTTTTTAGCACAGAGTTTTTCTATCCGTTCGGGCGATGTTAATGTACTAATTTCGATAATGCTTTTTATTGAATGAGGACAGTTATATTTTTATATTTTAGAGGAAGGGTACCCGCATTTGAGTAGAAGGAAAGTAGAAAACCACTTTGAAAATAACACTCTGGATCAAAAAAAATACTATAATATACTTTAATAACAATGGTACATCCTATTTTCATCTTGAGCTATCATCGTCAATCTCATAGTCAAAAAACTTCCGAATTGGGTTTTCTTTAACGTACCCCATCGATAATATTATTTAAACCACTTACTAATCAAACAAAAATAATCACCTCCGCACTGTACACAAGGAACACATTCATTGAGGTACTTCTTAATTTAAACTTGAGTGAAAGAATTTAAAGTTTGTATTTTTCCACCCTCCATTATAAGCTGTTCAACCAATCACCAGATTATCAGTTTTCCCTTCCAGGAAGTACAAAGTACAATAGGCTTAGACTGAGTGTCCAAAAGAGGTGATTTCTTAATTTCTGTATTTCAGCTTCTAAGGAATGTGGTATTATCTGCTGTCTATCAAAGCTAAATACATCTTCTCAAACATCTAGCAGCTCTTTTCTGATCACCCTAGAAAAGAGGTTTCAAACAAAGTAGTAAACTAAAATATATCAAGCCCTTTCAAAACCCAACTGAAAAAAAAAAAAGAAAAAAAGTGTGCACATTATCAAAATTATATACATTTTTGTAAAACTAGAAACTTTTATGAACATTAAATTATTTAACGGTTCCATTTCTTCAGAATAGAGCGAGTATATTTTTCCTGTCTGATCTTGTCTAATAAAGTGGGGTGGGGTGGAAGTTAAAATAATAATATCCTTTTAATTTGTTTGGTGATAATGTATGTCATATCTTGCTAACAAAGAAGAATGAATGCTGTCACAATGATTTGTTGATTATCGAATTGGTTTGTCACCTTGCTTTAACTCGAAATGTTTATTGGGTATTTGTTTCAATAACCCGCCCCTCCCCAACCCCTGTATACACTTTTTCCATGTTTTAATAGTACAAACATTTCTCTCTAAGGACCAAAATTCAAATGTGTGTGTATAAATATATTTGAAATAGAGATAAGGAATTTCATCTTAATTCCTTTGCTTATACATCCCAAGCAAAAGCCAGTATTGCTACTGTATTCATTGTATAGTTTTTAAAAAAAATGTAATTCATAAGTACTTGTAATGTTTAGCTAAATATTAAAATAATCTGCATAGTTGTGTGTGTATTTATTTTCTTCTTCGGAAATTGGAGCAAACTAACATTATTATTAGCACCGCGTCTTACTACCCGTTCGGGTTATACGCACTTACGCTAATGTGTAATGGTAGGGTGAGTGTGAGATTGAAGGACCTACAGTTTAACGTGGAATCCGAACCACGGTGGAGGCCTGGCATTCCCCACATTCACAAGTTGTGATTAATACAGCAAACTAACAATTTGAATTAAATTTGGTAAATACATCTGGTAATTATAAGATATCTGTTGGTTTAGTTTTGAGTGAATATTTAAAACCATTACCAGCATTATAGTTTTGTTAAAAACAACTGGGGGTGTAAATACCTTCCTCACTAACGTGACTGTCGAAGGACTTGCAGTAGAACAAATAACCAAGAGCAACTGTGTTCAGTGGCCCTATGGTCTAAGGTGTGCTACTCTTTCATTAAACTAAACTCCTTACAGGGAGATCAGTGTTCAATCCTGGTCAGGTGTACTGGAGATGGGTTTTTTCCTAAATGCTTTTCCACTCTTCCTCCACACAATGCATGTATAATATTTAGCACCGCGTCTTACTACCCGTTCGGGTTATACGCTTTAAGTACTAATCACGCCAATGGATTAGGAATTGGGAAGGTTGAATTAAAGGAAGTGAACCCGCATTTGCGTGGAGGTAGAGTGGAAAACCATTTAGGAAAAACCACCCCCAGGTCACCCGACTGAGATTGAAACCTCGATCTCCCCGTCCTCAGCAGTCGAGCTCAACATGGCAAGCGCGTTAGCCAACTACGCCACCGAGGTGGGTCACAATGCATCTACACTGCCTCTAAATTCAACCTTCATAATCCTTAACACATCAGTGTAATTAGTACATAGGCGTATCCGACACCTTGGCTTAGTCAGTAGTGTGTCTGTCTACCAAATTAAGGGTCCTGGATTTGATTCTCGGCATGGCTGAAAAATAATTTATCATTGGTGGAATGTGGGTTTACCCTCTCACAGTGATGAGTTAACGGCCGGGGATTGGATGTTGTGCCTGTCCTAGTCTCAAGTTATATTGTAAGGCATACAGAGCTACACCAGGCCTAGCAAACCGGTAGTTGAAAATATATAGCTCCAATAAACCAATGAACCAGGTCACAAGTGGAAAAAGTAATGGATGTAAAAATAAAGTACATGTGTGTAAAAACCAAAGTATTNTTTTTTTAGCGTTTTGAGTTACTCAAGTCTTCAACCAACCAAACATCTATACAATAAGCAGGGGTGTTCGAAGCTTTGAAACTTTGCTTCAGAACAAATATCAGCTTCACCTTTGCCTAAAAAAAGATAGCTTCAACAATTACGAAACTTTGCCAATAAAGATATTGACAGCTAAAATACTCAATGTACAAGAGGGTATCAAGTTTCAAGACTGGTTCTGTAAAATGGAAATAAATTACCTGATTTAAATTCGGCCACTATCTCCTTCAAAGTAATCCCCCTTGTGTAGCAATAAACTCGATCCCAGCGCTTTTTCCACCTTTTTGAAAGTTCCATGGAAGTCCTTGTCTTGAAGCGTGCACAATACCGCCTGCAATCCAGGCTTGATTTCATTCACGGTGTCGAACCAATGACCCTTGAGCTTTAACTTAATCTTCAGGAAGAGTAAAGAGTCACAGGGGGCCAAATCTGGTGTGTAAGGTGTGTGAAGAGCGATGATCATGTTGCACCCAAAAATCTCATGTGTTTTCATCGCTGTGTGTGTGAGTGCATTGTCATTAACACTGACCACATATCCTCCCTTAGATGCCTCAGAACATGGCGTGAGCTGATGTGAGGATTGTCTGCACTGATCCGTATGATACAGTCACAATGTTAGAGATGTTCTTGATGGTCATCCGGCGCTACTCATGCACAATTTGCACACAATTTCCGGGTGTGTGCTTGAGGAAGTTTGCCCTGACCTCTCTTCGTCTTTAACCCTCGAGTGGGCGCTCTGTAATATTTAACACAAGCAGGCGCGTGGGGTACTTTATACCCCACTTTATTTTTTATAGTTATATTGATACATGCATGAACGAAAAATTTGTTTTATAGTATGTTTTATTTTAATTAGGTCCATTTAAGCTTATTATATACACATTGTGTTAATAACCAAACATATTGATAGATATTGCGTATTTATATAATGAAAAATAGAAAAATGCTTGATATTTAGCAAAATATTTTTATGAAAGTTACATACTTAGCCATTACTGCTTTTTGTAAATACTGGTTGTTATTTTGATAGTTTGGCTAGCTCTTACAGATATAATGTGATTAAAAGTACAATACAAATATAATTATAATAATTATAATCTAAAATGATTACTAAATTAAAAAATATAAAGTGTTTAAAAATATAAACATTTTTAAGTATCAGAATCAGGCTCATTTATGTTGTTACACTCATCACATGTGTACGTTATATGAACGTGATTTTTACATGTAAATTGTTTGCATTTTTCACATTTTATTGTGGTGCCAACATCTTTTGATCGACCACATAACACATATCTTCCTCGTTTCTTTCTAGCTAACTTTTCACCGTCATCTTCACGCTTCATAGTACTTACATATTTTCTGAGAAAGGCTGATAATTCAATTGGGAGCGACTTGATTATAGCTCTTTCTTCAAGGTGAAGTTTCATCAAAGTCAAAGCTAGCTTTTTCAAAAATATTCTTCTGGGTGTAAAAATTTTGAGATGTTGAAGAGTATAAAATTTGTAAATTGATGCCAGCTATATTTATCAATGAATAAAATACTCTCATAGGCCATCACCTTGTAATACGTGCAACATCGTATACACTACACATTTGATCCACTGTATCTATTCCTCCCTTTGACTTGTAATCCATTTTGGTGTCATCATTGATAGTTGGTGAATCATGCATTGTAGATAATAAAATGACAGCCCTGTTTTTCTTGGGCACATAGGATGTGATCGTCAACTTTTTCTGAAATCCAAATATGGACCAACCCACTTCTCGATTTTTATTTGCCTGAAATGCATAGGGAATCTTTCTTTTGTCTTTTCTGAGCGTACCAACACAAGTTATTTTCTTTTCCAAAAGAGATTTTGCCAAGGGATAGCTGGTATACTCAGTTATCCACTGTAAGATTTCGATTTGATCCTTCAATATCTGAAACCAATCTATTCACAATGTCAATTGGCTTATTTGACAGTAGATATGGGCCTTCTTCTTGCTTACCAAAATACACTTCTAAATTATGAACAAAAAATGTATTAGTCACAAATTGCAAAAATTTTGATCCCGTATTTTGCAGGTTTATTCGGAATATATTGAACAAAACTGCAGCGCCCCCGAAATGCTTCCAGCTTCTCATCAATTGTGACATGAGTACCCATAGTATACGTGTTCTTACAATTCAGTACAAATGAATCCAAAAATGATCTCACAGCAGCTAGCTTATCTATTTTTTTCAATCATTTCTTGTATCCTTATTGTCAAATCGTAGAGAACGAAGCAAGAATAAAAATCGCTTGTAGCTCATACAAGCTCTTAGATTTTTCTTCGATCATTTCTTGTATCCTTATTGTCAAATCGTAGAGAACGAAGCAAGAATAAAAATCGCTTGTAGCTCATACAATCTCTTAGAATCTGTATTCCGGTCCCATCTGAAGCCCATAATTCTTTGACATTAGTGTGATGCCCCTTTTTGATTCTAATAAGGTAAAGACACCCCAATAATACCATAATCTCAACTCTTGACATTTCTTTTCCATCCCTGTCCCTAGAATATGGTGCTGTCAATATTCTTTTTACAATATGCATATTTGTAAATGTTACAATGTCATCTAACATAACCATATCAATAATTTTATGATATGCCAATATTTCATCTTTTATATCTTTTGCAATAGGTTTGGGACCAGGAGATACTTTGACTATGTCTTTTCTGTGAATTTTTCCTTTCTTTGAAAAGTCAATTTTTCTCCAAATACATTCTCTCTCTTTTCCGGTAAAATATTCTTCATTAGTTGTAATTTTACTATTTTCATCTGAGGAAATACAATCTTGTCCAGACTCACTATTATGGCCACTTTGAATTAAAATTTCCCCATTTTCATCAGAATCAGCGCTATCAATATATTCTTCGTCATCTGACAGCTCTTGCAATATTTTGCCGATTTCTTCGGGAGACATCATTCTAAACAAGTAAGGATTTATTTGAATTTTTATATTTATTAGATTTTGCCATTTCTAAAACCAATTGGTTATAACAGAAAAGTAAATAAAAATGGAATTATTTTTAGAACAAAACAAGATGTAAATTCAATAATTGCATATTTTATAACCTTGAAAGGACTCGAACACAAGATTCTTAGCTCTATTAAAAATAAAAAAATAAAAAATACCCTACAAATAGTTCAATAATATCTGCATAGAAATTTATTCATTTATGATAAATCAATTAGATAAATATATAAACTTACGTGACTTGAGCGGGCGCATGGGGTATGCAATACCCCAGTAATACACTCTTTCAAATAAATTCAATTTTCAGACACACTAATTGATTTCCCTGAACCCTAACCATACCGACTGAGAGTCAAGGTCACACTGAAAGAATAGATAAAGCAACACGTCCGTCAGGCGCCTGACAGTGCTACCACACACTAAAAATAAAAAATGAGGTACTTTATACCCCAGCGCTCCTGCTCGAGGGTTAAAGAGAAGCTAAGAAATATATTTTGAAAAATAATATAGACTAAACCTTACACAGGGGAATAAACTTTATATGTACGAGCAAGTTTTTTGTTTGTTTTTTAAGGTCAAATCAATCAATATCACATGGCAACGCACATAAGGATTTACTCTTTGTGAATTGTGTATATTGGAGCTATTTTTGCTGTTATCAGTTTACCAAACTAGGATGTGTGTTTGCATATAAGCATACCTGTGGGCCATAGGCTACTTTTAAAAAAAATATATATTATTGCTAACATAATGATAGGTAGGCCTAGCTAAGGCATGCTTCTAATTTATTTTGTATGACTGTATGAAGACACCTATTACAGTTAACTTTTTTGTCTACCTACCCTAAATGTTTAAAACTAATTGGTTTCAATCCAGGCCAATACAGCAATGCTTATATATGTACGAGCCACTTGGCTCTTTTTATAAACCAAATAAAGAATCAATCAATCAAGCATAATTTTTTAAGAATGATAAACATATCAGATTTCAAACTTTTTATGCTTGGATGTAACTGGTTGGACTATTAATTCATTGATTTTGAAACCTGAAACTATCGTCCCTTTTTTATTCTATTGAACTTCAAAACACAACCCAAACTATATGATTACTTTTTTAAGCCTAATATCTCACAAGAGATAGGCCCTAAAATTATAATATTTTTAACAGCACTGTGGTTAAATGGGTAAACTTTCAGTAAAAATCAAACTTGCAGACAAGGGAGTCGAATTGGAACATGAACCGGAACCGATAACTGAAATTAATTGTTATTTTTAAGGAACCAGGACCGGAATTGATATAAATTTGTATGTTAATTATAAGGCTCTTATTGGTTCTTAAGTTTTACAAAAAAAAAGGGCATTTCATGACCTCTCTAAAACTTTATTTTATTTTGAGAATAAAATTTCCTCTTTTCCCAGGGATTTTTGCGAGAGGATGTATTTATTTTTAAAAGCGATTATAAAAGCATCAATGAGTACATAGCAGTAATCACTGATGACTTCATTTGAGCATGAATAGCAGTAATCACTGATGACTTCATTTGAACATGAATAGCAGTAAGCACTAATGAGTTCATTTGAACACGAATAGCAGTAAGCACTAATGAGTTCATTTGAGTGCGAATAGCAGTAAGCACTAATGAGTTCATTTGAGTGCGAATAGCAGTAAGCACTAATGAGTTCATTATTCCTAAAAGCTAAAGAATCTAAGTGGTTGTTGGACATCCACTTTGCTTGGAGGGGTAAAGGGGTTGTGTGGTTGGGAATTTCTAATCTTTTCACTTTGCCTTCAAATATCAACTAAGAAGTCATCCAAAGTTTGTCATTGTTTGTATTTTTATAGTTTTATTAACAATTGATTATTTTAATTATTTGATTGGGTGATATACATTCTAGACAGTGCAGAATTTATTTAAACGACTTGGAGAGCAAGGGTATTATTAAGATGGTTCTTAAGTCAAATTACATATAGCTTATTATATTGTAACAATGAAAGTTCATCTTATTTTGGTGTATCTACAAATTAAGGATGTCAGGAAAGTACCAATTTTTTAAATGTTTAAATTGAAACTACGAACATTACCAAAAAATTATTTTAATATCCTGTTAATAAAGCCCAAAATAATGTTTTTATACATAAGCATAATTGATAGTTACACTATGTTTCTTTAATTTTTAGCCAAATAAACTAAAATATAACTTGGGTCTGCATGGTTTCCTTTTGGTTCCAACATTACAACCAGCTGGTTTGGTTGCATCAAACCTGCTTTTGATAATTTATCTACCTTTTTTTAAAAATTTGATAGTAAATATAAACTAGTCTTTTTATATATTAATTTAAAAATAAAATGAAATTATTTTCAAGAATTATAAAATAAAATTCCATAGCATTAGTCCGTAATTGAGCCATACAGAACAAGCGGGCTCCATCTGTTGGCGAAGATAGTTCCATCTTCTGCGGATAGTGTGTCATGTATCCAACACAACGAACCCCTCGGCCATTAATCTGTTTTCTAGACCTCAGCTGCTACTTTATTACTCATGTAGCTCATTTGTCCTCACAAGACAGAGTATTACCCTGTTCCACTGTTCCAGACACACTGCTTGTCAAAACAATCTGGAAGTTCCGGAAATCAAACACAGGACTTAAGGATTTGTGGCCAGAAACTTGATCACTAGACCACAGAGGCTGTCTTTTATTATTATTTTTAGTTATGGCAAACAAAAATAATATAAAACTTTCTTCTGCTCAATTGAAACCCTGAATTTTAATTAAATTGTGCATTTGTCAAGCTCTGAAATTATTTTTATTCTTTATATAAATAACTTGTTTTGTAGGACATAAGTTTTAATATTGTGTTTTGTCCAAACATATTTTAATGGAACTAAAACCATTAATAGGATGTCTACTGGGCCACGAAAGTCACTAAGTTCAAAAAAGTCATGAAAAGTTACTAATTGAAGAAAGAAAAAAGCCCCTAAAAATTAATGAATTCTCAATATTTTAATCCTAAATTCACACAAATATTTTTGTTTGAATTACTCGTTCATCGTAACAACGCGTCAAATGTCGAGTCACCCACTACCCATGATGCCGTGTGCTAGCCACAAGTTGCCTGATTGTTTTTACCGTGATAGCAAGGACAAGGTTAACGTTCATCATCTATTTAAAGTTTAATGTTGGGTGTGAGGGCATTATGTCTATATGTGCATCATATAATGTTCGACCATTTACCGAAGGAATTTTGTTGTCAAAAAAGGTCACCAAAAGTCAATAATTTTTGTTTCCCCAACTTGGTAGACACCCTGATTAAACATACATTTTTAAGAACTAGAACCCTCTTCAGGGTTGCCACGCACCTGGAAAACAGGGAAAACCGGGAAAAGACAGGGAATTTGTTTGTGTCTGGAAAAAACCGGGATAGCGGGCGCGTGGGGTATGCAATACCCCAGTAATACACTCTTTCAAATAAATTCAATTTTCAGACACACTAATTGATTTCACTAAACACTAACCATACCGACCTAGAGTCAAGGTCACACTGAAAGAATAAATAAAGCAACACGACCGACCGTCAGGCACCTGACAGTGCTACCACACACTAAAAATTAAAAAAATGGGGTACTTTATACCCCAGCGCGCCTGCTCGAGGGTTAAATGGTGTTCTGTCGCTCCTTAAGTGTGAGTGCTACTCAAGAAAACACTAGACGATTCATAACTTCATTGTTGTAAGCCGACTGCTTCATTTGGAAGGTCTCCTTTCAGATTTTATAAGTAAGATGCAAAAATTGTATGTTCACTCTTTGCTCAAGTTTGGAGTCCATAATAAAACCGCAAATGCACCCATATACGTTTTTAAATAAAAGTATGTAACACAGCCATAGTCATGATGACAGATGTAAGTCACGGCTCACTGCACCAGTGCATGCATCCCCCATACTGCGTGGCTTTCATTTTACAGAACCACTCTTGAAACTTTTGGGTACCCCCTCGAATGATACACTATTATCATTTTGAGATGTAAAAGATTAATATGCATATGAACAAATCTGAATTAACTTAACTGTAAGTTGTGATAATAACTGGATATACCAGAATGAAACAAAATATTACAGAAGATTGTGCAATAAAACATTTTCCAAGTAATTTTAGGGGATAAAAATATATAAATAACTAAAATTTAATATTTTCTAAAGCATAAAAACTAACACAAAATATTCAGCTCCGAGAATATTTCATATAGTCAATTCGACTTCGCACACACACTATAAATAAATAAAGTTTTTTTTAATGATTCAGCCCAGCATTCTATTCAAATTAAAGAGTTTTTTATTTCAATATTCACTTTACAAAAGTTAGTAATAAATTTAAAATATAACTTGAATAACTGTATGTTATGAATACAACATTACAATAAATAACAAATGTATCAAAAAGAAAATATTTATATGTATCTTTGTTAATAACTAAACTCGTCTCTTCTGAGTGCTGATATAGAGCACATTGTTGCCACGAATAAATGCATCTCCATATTTATTCTTAAGTTGACCGTTAACATATTCTTCTGTCTGTTCGAGGGCAATGTTCATGTAGCCATCCAGACAGGCCAAAACACCTAAACACAGAGAACATACAATTACTAAGGTATATAGAATACTAGCAGAAGTACCCGGCTTTGCCTGGGGTAACATCGCAATGTAATGCATGATTACCCAAGGCAAAACTTTTCTTTGCTTCCAAACGACATAAACAAATATTTATTTTATTTCTTCTGACACAGTTTTTAATAAATTTAAAACAATCGAAAAAAAAAATATTTAAAATTCCGGCTTTGAGGTACACCTATTTGTGCACGTGGTTTACCAACTTTTAAAATGTCTGACCTCTGTGAGCGGTAGATGTCGCTCAATGCTCATGACAATAGAAACACTTAATTTTATTAATTTATATTACAACACATAAAAAAAGAGATTCCAAATTATATAAACTATATGAATATAAACTACTAAACTAAAGATATAAGACATTTTGGTAAACACAATGTTAATTAAAACATATTAACAAACGTGTGCAAAAATGTATTACTATCAACATAGGGCCTATTGGGAAAAAGTTTTAAAATATAATTTTAACAGTATTTGACTTAATTCATAGTGTTCATGACAACAATTTCACTGTTGAGAAATTTTTCATAACCTGTTACTATCTTACACAGTTACATTGAAATAATAATAAAATATACAGAGAAAAAAACTATTTTGATGGAAAGCATAATATGCAAATAGTGTAATCCCATAAATTATTCATATTAAAAAGTAGACTAATATCACATCTAGCTTTAAGATACAAAGTTGGCAATATTGTTTCACACAGTTAGAACACATTAAGAAGATTGGGATTCTTTTAAATGTAAAGTTTTGAAATGAACCATATTTTTTTAAATTGGAGAACTAACGTTTAAAAACCTTCTGTAATATCTGATAAAAAATATAAAATTGAACAAGTTATTCTTACCTCGATAATCTACACCGCTGTTTAATTTGACAACCACTGGTCTGCCATGGATTTGCTGGATAAACTGGGATAAAGCTTCCTTTCTACTCATTTTTCAGTCTATCTAAAATAATAACAGGGCCTCATGTATAGAATATTCTATATTACTCAAATACTACATTAGTAAAGTTACACCTTTATCATTTGTTTGATTAGTTTCTTTGTGTTCAATACAAGGATTTTTAATAGCAGTGTGCCCATTTTTGAAAAATCAAATATTTACTAATATTATTATTATTATTATTAGTGCCGCGTCTTACAACCCGTTCGAGTTATACGCACTTACGCTAATGTGTTATGGTAGGGTGATTGTGAGATGAAATGGAGGACCTACAGTTTAACGTGGAATCCGAACCACGGTGGAGGCCTGGCATTCCCCACATTCACAAGATGTCTTGTCAGAGGTGAAGGAAGGGTTTGGTAATCAGATAAATCTGTGCTGGGACCGAGGATTGAACCTCGGACGCCAGCACATAAGTCTGACACCTTACCCCTAGACCTTTACTAATATCAATTTCTGAATTATTCATATTCAAACTTCAAATATTCAACTCTCAATTTCAAATTATTCATGCATTTTTTAACACCTAAGCTTGAATATTACTTTTGAAATACATAGTGGGTTGAAACAAGTAGAGAGAATATCTCCATTATTTTTAATCTAGCCTTAAGGAAATAGCAGTCACATGCGATCCAAGCTGCCAGCATTGTTTTCTTACATGTTTGTCAGTCAAATGTGACCATCGCTCTCTGAATGTAAGATTGTTTCTCGGTCCCGGCACAGATTTATCTGATTACCAAACCCTTCCTTCACCTCTGACAAGACATCTTGTGAATGTGAGGAATGCCAGGTCTCCACCGTGGTTCGGATTCCACGTTAAACTGTAGGTCCTCCATTTCATCTCACAATCACCCTACCATTACACATTAGTGTAAGTACGTATAGCCCGAACGGGTAGTAAGACGCGGTGCTAATAATAATAATATTATTTCATAGCAATGAGAGACAATTATGATTTATTATTACTTCATTTGCGGCTATATGGCACCAAGGATGATAAAATATTACAATATTGTGTATAGACGAGGGGAATGATGATGTCTCTCCCATTTTTAAGGGAAGAATGGAATTGGGATATTTTACAACATTAAATAATGAAAACTTGTTGAAATCAAAAAAATCAAGAATTTTTCAGACTGATCATTTATCAATTTAACTACATCCTTGTTTGATAAAAAAAAAAGTATGTCAAAAGTGTTTCCTGCAATATAGCTCTTTAAGGAATAAGGCTACAGCAAGTAATGGAGTTCCGCTACTCGGAAAGTAAAATAACAGAAGAATACAGACGCAAGAAAAATATTATAAGTAGAACAGGCAATGGTGCACCCAAAATTTTACTTTGAGGGGTAAGGGGGGTGGGGGCACAAACAATAAAGGTTGTAGTAAGAATTAAATTTTGTAAGACAAAGAGGAGGTTGAAGGGGGTGGTTAGCAAAATAAAGTTGTTTTTTTAAAGAGGAGTTTGAGGATCCTCTCCAATAAAAAAGTAAAAAAATTTGGATGCACTTAAAAACTATTTGGAGTGGCCAGTCCCTAGAAAAACCTTGACATTTAAATGTCTCTAGAAGCTATTTGGAGTGGTCGTTGCTTGGCAAATTGTTTAAATTAGTTGCCTATTAGACTAAAAATTTTTAGATTAGATTCATTCAACACAACTTAAGTGCTCAATTTTATAGTTCAACTTGATGTATTTTAGTTGTTTTTTTTAGCCTTACTACCTATTCAGATCATACGCCAAGTTTTACTAAAATTATTTGGGTTTTAGTGGGTAACTGCCCCATTTAACCCCATCATCCCCCGGGGGTGCCACTGAGCAGAGGCAGCGACGAAAGATTTCCATAACAAGAATACATAGCTAACCCCGTCTATCGGAAATCAGAAATAGGGTCCTGAAGGCGTGTTTGGAGCAGTGCACTTTAGGAATGCGAAACATGGACCAATGGTGCAATTAGAAAAAAAATAGAAGCACTTGAAATGTGGTACTACAGAAGAATGTTGCAAATATCATGCATGGAGATGGTATCAAATACAGACGTGCTAAAGAAAGCAATTTTGGAAAGGTATACAATAATAATAATAATATTTAGCACCGCGTCTTACTACTCGTTCGGGCTATACGCTATAAGTACTAATTACACTAATGGATTAGGAATTGGGAAGGTTGAGTTAGATGAAATGAACCCGCATTTGCGTGGAAGGAGAGTGGAAAACCATTTAGGAAAAACCACCCCCAGTTCACCCGACCGAGATTGGAACCTCGATCTCCCCGTCCTCAGCAGTCCAGCTCAACACGACAAGCGCGTTAGCCAACTACGCCACCGAGGCGGGAGGAAAGGTATACAGAAAAGAAGAGTTGACATGGTATGTCAGCAAACTAATCTAAAAATGATGAACTAATGATGAGTTCAGTGCCCAATCACACGTTATTAAACTATAGAGGTAAGTTTTGCATATATTTCCACCTACTTTTGACCTTCTATCACTGTAAAAAATACTTTTGAATCACTCATGTTGAAAAAAATATAATTTAAAACACTAGAGAAAAGTTTTACAAACACGTGTGTGGTTGCAGCTAGACTGGTTTGCAAGGAGTAGGACCGTTGCGACCAGAGCCGCGGAAGAAAGACACATGCGTCCACCGTGTAAAGCGGTCAGTGTTTTAGGCCCTTTTCTCTTGACCATTTTATACATATATATTAGTTTGCCATTGTTTAGTTTGTTAAGTTAATACCATTCTTAAAACTCATAAATTCATTATTGTTGTAATAGTCTTGCAAGTGCCCAGTATTTATAGTGTTCAAAGACATTCAATAACTTTATATATAATTTTACAAAATTTACCCCCCCCCCCCCG
>CABFOV010004554.1:0-33625 GCA_902141375.1 Timema poppense | reverse complement strand
CCCCCCCCCCCCAGTCCTCCTACTTAAAGTTTATTAAAAACCATGTTAAAATTATCAAGATACTGGAGTATCACACTTATTGTGCATTATTGTTTTCCAATCAGTTAGTCTTCAGCATATACAATATATTATTCATTTCTAGGCCTAATTTAGACTTTATATTACTAAATTTTTCAGTTCCAATGTTTATTCATACGAAGGTGTGGGGTTTTATTTTAATAATAAGTATCCCAAATCATAACCAAAGTTGTAAACAATACATGTTCTAAATTTTGATTTGTTAACTTCATTTTTATGCCTGTAGCTTTTAAATCTAGTAGTTTTTCATTATTGGTAAGTCTTTGTTGAAATTATAGCACATCTAAATTTATTACTTTTACCTTTCACTTTAGACTATTGTGTTGTTTTATTTTATCTGTATCCGGAAGCTGTGAGCTGCACCTGTGGTCTCACTATGGAAAGGGGAGGTTTGGCGCAAACAGCTATCCAATCGGCATATTAGTTTTTATTTGATACTATTGAGAAGAGAAGCGTTAGATGCGCACACTTCCTGGTTATCACGCGAGTTGGAAGGGCTCGCTGGGATACACTTCCCGTTAGCACGCGAGTTGGAAGGGCTCGCTGGGATACACTTCCCGTTAGCACGCGAGTTGGAAGGGCTCGCTGGGATACACTTCCCGTTAGCACGCGAGTTGGAAGGGCTCGCTGGGATACACTTCCCGTTAGCACGCGAGTTGGAAGGGCTCGCTGGGATACACTTCCCGTTAGCACGCGAGTTGGAAGGGCTCGCTGGGATACACTTCCCGTTAGCACGCGAGTTGGAAGGGCTCGCTGGGATACACTTCCCGTTAGCACGCGAGTTGGAAGGGCTCGCTGGGATACACTTCCCGTTAGCACGCGAGTTGGAAGGGCTCGCTGGGATACACTTCCCGTTAGCACGCGAGTTGGAAGGGCTCGCTGGGATACACTTCCCGTTAGCACGCGAGTTGGAAGGGCTCGCTGGGATACACTTCCCGTTAGCACGCGAGTTGGAAGGGCTCGCTGGGATACACTTCCCGTTAGCACGCGAGTTGGAAGGGCTCGCTGGGATACACTTCCCGTTAGCACGCGAGTTGGAAGGGCTCGCTGGGATACACTTCCCGTTAGCACGCGAGTTGGAAGGGCTCGCTGGGATACACTTCCCGTTAGCACGCGAGTTGGAAGGGCTCGCTGGGATACACTTCCCGTTAGCACGCGAGTTGGAAGGGCTCGCTGGGATACACTTCCCGTTAGCACGCGAGTTGGAAGGGCTCGCTGGGATACACTTCCCGTTAGCACGCGAGTTGGAAGGGCTCGCTGGGATACACTTCCCGTTAGCACGCGAGTTGGAAGGGCTCGCTGGGATACACTTCCCGTTAGCACGCGAGTTGGAAGGGCTCGCTGGGATACACTTCCCGTTAGCAATCGAGCTATAGAAACATGATAAGAGTTACTTCACTAATAGCAGTTACTTTAGTTTAGACTTTAGAGTACTAGAGATGGGTGGAAGGAAAGTGAGACCACCATGGTGGATGGAGGCCGCGTGTGGCTGAACTATTGTAGCTTACAATCTGCAACTAAGTCTTGAGATATTAATTAACCTTTCTTTATGTACAATATGTAGTGCTTAAAGATTAAATGTAATAACATTTCAAGTGTTAACGTTAATTACTATCTCCTAAATAAAACTTCTGACTCAACTTCATAAACTTCAATCTTTTTATTCAAATAAGTTCTCCACCCCCGCCTTTATTGAATAATCCCGAGATGAATCTGAGAGGCTCTACCAAACCAACTGACTGCCATGGAGCGACCCAAGCTAAGAAGATGGAGAGGAAGATAACCAACAAGTCACAACCACAATCAACTATTTTTGCTGGCTTATTATTATTATTATTATTATTAGCACCGCGTCTTACTACCCGTTCGGGTTATACGCACTTACACTAATGTGTAATGGTAGGGTGATTGTGAGATGAAATGAAGGACCTACAGATTAACGTGGAATCCGAACCACATTGGAGGCCTGGCATTCCCCACATTCTACAGGAAACACATTATACATTATCACCATAAGCATATGAAATTGAAATTTCAGGTCTTAAACATAATTATAAAATCTACTGGGCATTAATTCAAGGGGAAATTTAGATTTGCTGTAAAACTATGACCCAGATACCCCAACTTACCTTATTTATATTATGTACCAGTGAACAACTGACTAAATAAATTTCAAGCTCATTTAGTTCTGTTTGCCATTGATGAGAACGCTGGATTTAAAATCCCAGCCGAGTGCCTGGAGGCAGTTGGGTATAGTAGCCGACCCATCATGCAAAGTATAGTATAGAATATATATAAGCCTAATTTTTGTATCCCTAAAATATCAAAATTTTATGATTAAACTTGACTTAACAAATTTACAGGAGAATTGTTGTACCTATACTAAAATATATTTATAACTACTTTAACGAAATAAATGCATATAACCTAAGCCGGTAATAAGACGTGGTATGCAAAAAAACTTGACTAAGAAATAGGATGTCATTTGATCAAAAAAAGAAGTAAATCTACCTTCAAGAACACTTATCATTTTTACACATGGGCAATATCACCTTTCTTCAAAGCAGAGACAGATGAGACACAATTATCTATTTATCTTATTTGAAGAAATCTTGGGGATGGTAGCCATTACCTGTCACATTTTTAACTTCTTTTCTTTAGTTAACAAAATATTTACATTCAACATTGGTGACCTGGTGGTCTAGGGGGTAAGGTGTCAGACTTCTGTGCTGGCGGCCGGGGTTCAATCCTCGGTCCCGGCACAGATTTATCTGATTACCAAACCCTTCCTTCACCTCTGACAAGACATCTTGTGAATGTGGGGAATGCCAGGCCTCCACCGTGGTTCGGATTCCACGTTAAACTGTAGGTCCTCCATTTCATCTCACAATCACTCTACCATTACACATTAGCGTAAGTGCGTATAACCCGAACGGGTAGTAAGACGCGCTAATAATAATAATAATAATAATAATAATGTTTCCTGTATCAAAACAATTAAAAATAAAGGTTAGCGATTTTTTTGTTTTTAAATATGTTTTAAATTTTAAATGAGCCTAGTTACCCCATGAAATATTTTCTATTCAAAGCTTTGCAGTAATTTCTGTAGGGTATCTGAGATCATTCATTGTCCATCTCTAGTAGCCGGAAAAAAAAAATGCAACCTTCAAAATACCAAAAAGTCAGGGAAACAGGATTTGTAACCAAGGTGAACATGAAGTTTCTGAGTAAGTTATCACAAAAATATATATACAAGACAAAAATAAAAGTTAGATCTGAAATACACACACACACACACACAACTATGGTTAAGGCCAGTCTACAACCAACATACCCGCTTGTCGGACTCGCAACTACGCAATCGCAAATGCACTCGTAATTACGCTTTTATTAAATATAAAAACGACTGTCTACAATGAAAAGTCTAAAACGTAGTTTCAACCAATAGGAACAAACATCAATGATGACTATAAAAGTCAAATTCATATTAATGTTTTCAAATAAGAACTAAATATTTAAAAAATATTTAAATGGTTAAATACACATGATTTTAATTGAAAATGCTGTATTAATTACTATACATTTCCATGCATTTTTGTCATAGACCAAATAACTTCATATTATTTGATTTTAGTAGTCCATCCATATTTGTTTTTTGATTGGCGGAACGCAAGCCAACGCAACTACATAAACGCAAGAGATGGACAATGTTCATCTCCTCCCGACAAGCTGGTCCGACAGTTCCGACATACAATTGTGTTTGCGTAAGCTATTGTGGACAGACAAAATTACGTTATTGCGTAGTTGGGAGTCCGACAAGCGGGTGCGTTTGGTTGTAGACGGGCCATTACAAATAACCTATTAGTAATCAACTTGGTGCCTACTTTTATAACTTTTGCCATAGAAAAAATGTAAGTAGGCCCTAATGTACCGTACCTATTGTGATCTACAATCAGATTGTCTCGTTCATAAAAAAAACTTTTACATCAGGGACACTGAAAATTTCTTTTTGATTTATGGGTACTGGTGGTATAATTTATTTTAGTATGCTAAAATCATCACTCCCTTATCTCTCCTCTTGGGTTAAGCGAAACAATCTAATGAATGTCTGTTCACTGAACTATTTGGACTGTTGGGTTCTCTCCTGGCTATGATTAGTGGTGTTGTCATAATTGTCAAGTTTGTGCTGATCGTGAAAATCGAATGAGGCGAGGTGTGAGGTAGTTTGTCTCATTAAACATTCACAAACTCATAAAAATGTTGCCTATGCATTGAAACCAGATGTGATGTGGAAACCACTTAGGCGTACATCTTTTTCCAGAAAACTTATCACTGGTGTAGCTTGGCGTTATAAAAGAAACAAATTAGTAGCAAAACTTTTTTTAAGAAAAACCCTTTAAAACGGAGGGAAGAAATTACCGTTGTACTAGAACGGGTCCCTTGTCCAGTGATGCCACCAATGTTTCATAAAATGTCTCGCACAAAATAGGAAATAGCAGTGGGTGGATTGTTCAGATACCCCATGAACACGGAAACCCCAACTTATCTTACATTAATTAAATGTACCTATAAAAATAATAATACATATACATAAGCTTCCAGCAAAGGATATGATTTATTTAGGCTATAAGTCTCTTTTTGTCATTCTCGTGAATATTAATTCGCCTTCCAAAATATAGGTTTGAAAATAAGGACCCAAAAGGGATCCATCTTTATAATAGTCTTAATTATAATAACAAAATAATATTTATTACCTTTTAACCAAATTAATTGTGATCACGGATAAAATACCTAAGAGGGATGTTTTATTTAAAGTTTAAACAAACGTCAATAAAAACCAAGAAGACCAACTTAAACAAAAAAAGCTCCCAGATTTCAATAAATTTCCACAAAGCGATTAAAATCTTTTCTATTGCCCTCCCAACTCACTTTAATCCCATAAAATCTATCTACTATAACCAGTGTTTTCTATAAAATACTGGATGGACATAAACACACACCCTGCAACGGACCAAATCGTGACTCGTCTGCTTGCTAGTGAGGAAACAGGTTTAACGGGTTTTTTCAACGTTCTTGTTTAAAAAGCGTGGCTGTTGAAAAAAAAATATTTTTAAAAAATAGTTAAGTACCATACACCACTTGACTGAAGATACATTTACATTAATGGATATTCAATTCAGTATTAAAGGATATATTGTACAAATAAGAATAAAATCTTTGATAGATTAAAATATTTAGCTAAAGCTCATGTTATTTACATTCTGCCAAGCCTACAGTATATTTAAAATTGGTTACTAGCTTATATAATGGTTTCAGAAACAATATATTTAAATTTCAATAACATAAATGAAAAAAGCTAGCTTAAGACTCAATTAGGTACGTGTGGGAATAACAAAGTTTGTGTATATGTTTTACATTCAAATTATTATTTAGGTTATAGGTTTGGATAAAGTATTACTATATCACGATATATTAAAGTGGGCTCTCAGCTTGTAAATTGCTTTCAGAAACCTTATTATATTTAATGTTCAATAGCTACAGCTCAAACATAATAATAATTATATATATACACCCAAACATAATAATAATAATTATATATACATTCTAATTCTGTTAGTATAATACATACATTTTAAAATAATACAATGCTTATTTATTAAATTACAATTTAATTCATACATAATTATGTGGTATACCTAAAACAACTGATAACGATCGTAGCTTAATTGCATTATTTTTACAAACTTGGTTGATCAATAGAGCAATGGAGCAATTGGAATTACCCATTTCCTTGATTTGTACCGTTAATAAATTATTTGCGTCATTAGTGTACCCAAAGATTTTTTTTACTTTAAACGTTTTATATACCCAAAACCAAATGATTTATTTAGTGGCAGATCGATTATCAGTCACTAGCTTATTGTGTTACACTGACTATATTCACAGCTCATTTAGCAAACTTCTACAAGTAGATTCGAGATAAACAGATTTATCCAAAGCATTCAATAAGGTAAATAATAAAATCCTTACCCATAAACTGAAACAATTTTGTATCTGTGAAAATATCTTAAAATGGCTGGAAAGTTACACGATTTACAGTAAGAAATACATAAAAGTTAATGGTTTTCGATCTGTCACTCTTCCAGTTTCTTTTGGAAGATACAAGGATGCCTTCTTAGATCATTATTTTTATAACTCTCGTAAACCACCTTGTATCACTTCTTGGATCAAAATATCTATAACCTTTATTTTATTTAATCTAGTTATACGTGGATGACTTGAAAATATAGCGTTCAATAATTTACTAACTGATTGTAACCTTTTACAATCTGACTTCAACAATTTAAAAAACTATTTTTATTTCACATAATATAAATATTTAATTGCGTACATCTCATATGCAAATTTAGTTAAACTAATATTCAACCTCACACATTATTACTTTACTTTAAGTGAATGGGCTATCCTGTAAAATATGAGAAACAATATGAACGCCAATTCCAAGGAGCGTGTATTCACTGAACTATTTGGACTGTTGAGTTTGATCCCAACTATGGTTAGTGGTGCTGCCATATTTGTAAAATTTGTGCTGATAGTGAGACACGAAGGAGTCAAGGTCCGGGGTAGCTTGTTCCATTAAATGCTAAAAAGTTTATAAAAAATGTTGCCGGTGCATTGCAAACAGATACGTCGTTTTGAAGGGAAGGAGGTGAGAAGTAATCCGCAATCTATTTGACAAATCGTTCATTCACATTATATCTATAGGGAAGTTTGGCTTGGGCTGAAAGAAATAGTGTAGGTTTGTCCACATTTCTCTTCCGTTTGGAAGAATATGATCGTATCTAATAGTTATCTTAGTATCGTTATAGCCAGAACACATGACCATGATTATGTTCATTATACTAATTTGTATGGTGGATCTTGTTGTTCATACATTACACGTTATTAAATTTAATAAAGGAAGTTCCTTTTGAAATTTCAGAATTACCAAAAATAGTGCATTATTTTTGTAAGAGGGTGACCTGGTGGTCTATGGGTAAGGTGTCGGACTTCTGTGCTGGGGGTCTGGGGTTCAATCCTCGGTCTCGGCTAAGATTTAACTGATTACCAAACCCTTCCGTCACCTCTGACAAGACATCTTGTGGATGTGGGGAATGCCAGGCCTCCACCGTGGTTCGGATTCCACGTTAAGCTGTAGGTCCTCCATTTCATATCACAATCACCCTACCATTACACATTAGCGTAAGTGCGTATAACCCGAACGGGTAGTAAGACGCGGTGCTAATAGTAATAATAATTTTTGTAAGAGAAATGTAATTAATGAAATAATTATTTATCAAGTTATCAACCAAGTGGTTGTAGAGGATTTCTTAAACACAAGTTACATACATAGTATTGGACCCCATTGAGTGGGCACGTTGACTAAACGTCATGCTTGTCCAGACCATATTGCCAGTGCTGGGGAGGTCGGGGCTCAAATGACGAACAGGTGTACCAAGGGTGTATTTTCCTAAAGTGTTTACCATTCTCATTCCAAATAAACACCGGTGAATTTTCACTAAATTATTTCTTCCACATCCCTAACCCAACAGTAAACGTTCCCGCAGCAAAGATGGGAGGTAAAACCTAGTCTAGGAATGTGGTATTAAAATAGGAGTATCGATACTGTACTCATTAAAAATATCGATACCATACAAGTATCGAAAGAAAACTATCGATAAGAGTAAGTATCGGAATCGAAATTTTAATCTGAAAAAAAAATCTATCTAGTATTAATAATTTCTTACCCGCTTTGGTGCCCACGTGGTCTAAAGCGCTAATCTCACGTTAGAATAGACGGCCAGGGATAGGAATATCGGGGGTTCGATCCCAGTCGGGTGCACTGAGTTTTTTTCCCTAAATTGCTTTTCACTTTCCTACCAGGCAAATGCTGGTGCATTTCATATAAATTAGGCCTTCCTAATCCTTAACCCATTGGTGTAATTAGTACATAGGCGTATAACCTGATTAGGTAGTAAGATATTGTGTTACAAAAAAATCTCAACCTTTGCATCATCAGTGTATTTTCATTTTTATATGAACACTGAAATTTATAATGGTTTTTAATAGTTTAAAACAAATTCTACAAGATGCTTTTTCGCTAGCCAACATCTTTTTTTTAAAGTAACACGTCTTACTACCCGTTCGGACTATGCGCTTAAGTACTAATTGCGCTAATGGGTTATAAATTGGGAAGGTTGAATTTATATTAAGTTAACCCGCATTTGCGTGAAGAAAGGGTGGAAAACATTTAGTAAAACCACCCTCAGTTCACCCAAATGAAATTTGATCCTCGATCTCCCCATCCTCAGCAGTGTAGCTCAATACGAAACTAGTGCGTTAGCTAACATCGCCACCGAGGTGGGCTCTAACTTCTTAAAAGATTTCATAATTTATTTTTGGGAGGTGCCATTATTTTAACTACATTCGTCGTTTATGTACTCTATCAAAATCGATTATTAACTATTGACAAACATATGTACAGTACATAAACGTTTCTGCTTCGTCTGCTAGGAGCACCTTATGTAGACTGAGTTTGTTGTGATCCTACAAAATCTCATTTTGTTTAGTTTATGATGAGCGTGCTCATTGATAACGGAAGGGGGTGTTAAGTAGACTAGTCTCCACTCATCGGTCAACCAGTCAGGCGGCTGTATTGATAAACAAAGATGAAAGAACAGCTATGAATTATGATAATCTTAAAGAGATTGAGGGTGGTATTCAAGAACGTATAGTGAATGCTTAGTGGACCGATAGTGTGGTCTAGAGCACAGTATCGCTCCACCTTTTGACCTATTGATGACACAAGCAAACCCACACTAGTGTCAAAAAAGCATCCACTTAGTTAAGTTCTTGCATATATCACTGAGTGCTGGAGTTGCTTCTTGCTTGTCATGCAGAAAAAAGTGAGGATTGAAAAATAGTGCCATTTGTTCTTCCCCTACAGACCACCCTAATACACATTTAATCTCAGAATTGGCCATGAGTGAAGATAGCAAAAAATATGTTTCTTTCAATACCAATTCGATACCGGAGTGTGAGTACTAATACAAGTAAAATTATATAGTAAAAATACTAATATCGAAAGGATAAATCTGATATTAGTAAAGTATTGATACTTTTTCCACGTCCCTAACCCAGTGCACAAACACTCTAAAACGGCCGGCATTGGTTTACATAACCCAATATAATATTTATAATTACATGTAATGCACTTTACACAAATAATTGTTTGGACCTAATAGAGATTTAATGACCCTCAATTTTATATAAATTACATCAAGAGCTTGTGTTGTAAAAATAATAATAATATTGTTATAACTATCAGTGGTGTATTGTAAGGGAAATACGAGGTTTTCTATATTCGAATAATTGCGCAAGGAGTAACATTTTCCAGGGTCGAATCACTAGACCCCCAAATTTTGGGTCTGGATATATCTAGAACAGTAGTTCTTAAATAATATGAAAACGATCTTACCTCGTGCTTTTTCATAAATGTCACGCTTTCACTACCTTTTCATATCTCCTCTCTTCGTTGAGCAATAAAAATATATATTTAAATACCGCCCACCCCTCACAGCCTTGTACATATCTTAATTCATAAAATTATACCAAGACAATATGCCTGTCGGTCTATACATAATTTTTGATCCACCTTTGAGTATTGTTGTTTTTGGCACTTCTCCCGTTTAAATATGTTGCCAGTGATAAGCACAAGAGTTTGTCTCTTTAAATCATCAAACCAATATTTTATTGTGTTCTTAGGCAACTTGTTTATTATCAATAGCAGTCATCTAGTTAGAGTATCTGTATTTAAGTTAACATTAAAAAAAACAATTTTTTGCGGAATAAAGTATTCATATGTTGATATATTTCCCACTTCCTTTTAAATTTTCATGACATCCTCCCTTTGTATTATTTGTATTTTACCCTTTTGAGGGTTATATTTACACTGGGGCCTGGTTGGGTTGGGGAGCTGCTTGCATTTTTACCCTTAGGTTTCCACAACTTACCACCTTAGCCCGACTCAGGTACTCTCTGACTCAAGCCAAATTTCACTATGTTTCCAACCCCAGAGGTACAGCCTAAATAATTGGGGTTTCACCCAGTATTCTTTTGGCGTTACTGGCCTTCCCCTTTCGCTGTGGTCTTTCAGTCTGATTCCTACCAGATTCTTCATCAAACCCCTGGCTCGACTCATCACGCATCGATAATACATCTGATCCTGAAGATATACCCTCGACGTCTACGGACTCGCTCGAGCTGTAAACATGCGGGAAACATGTGACCGGATCGTCCAAGTCTGATGAAAAGTCAACTAGTCGATGCTTACTTAAAGACACCCCATTGGCGAGAAATAACGGTGGTGACACGGGTTTTTTTAGGCCCTTGTGCTAACGCATGCGTCGTAAACTCTTGCAGTGGTCTTTGCTGGCATGGAACAACTATTCTTCCCTGATCGGGGCTTGCGTTGACACTGTTAGGTTTCAACCCTTCGTGTTGGTAGGAGTGGATGCCATTCCTCCCAAATCCTTTGCCATCGGCTGCCACATGCGATCACTTTATCGGTGGCTGGGGAGGTCACACTGGCAGGCTGAGTGGTCTCCGAGGAGACGGCAACCACTGAAGTCTTCTTGTTGTTTGTATAGGCACATATAAGTGCGCCTCCCCCCACACATTCGGACAATCACGAGATCCTTCCCAACCGGAGTGGCTTTGAGATATTGTAAGCATAAACTCTTGATCCCCCGATTATAATGGGCACAGGTTTCTTTATGCTAGCCATTCCTCCGCCATCCACCAACATATTTTTTTGTGTCAGAGATAGCCACCTCTCGGCCCCGACTTTCTTCACCTCATCCAGTGGTCTCAACCTGGCACCGATTCCTTTCTTCTTTTTCACCGTTGACTCCATTATATATTTATTCGATCTTGGAATGCAGAAGATCTAGAACACCTGGGCACACGTAAGGGATGCAGGACGACACCTTGCACTCCCATACTAGGGAGACAGAAATTATGGTAGAATTTATAAGAAATATATTCGCATTTGTTTTTTAATGTTTTTAGAGCGAAAGGACGGTAAGGCAGCTTCATAGAGGTCCAAAGTAAACATATAATTTGTGAGCGTATCAAAACGGAAAAAAACTAATTTTTTGCGGAACAATCCGGAACTAACAAAGAAAAAATGTATTGTAATCATTAAATAAAATGTTTTAAAAGGGGAAAAGGGTGAATTCATGGATGTCAAATTTTAAAGTATAGTTAATTTTGGGGACGTATAAAAAAAATTAACAATGCGAAACAAATTATCACAACCATAAACATTTCAATTTCCAAAAGTGGGAGGGAGATATCGTAAAGTTGGCACTACCAATGTAAACATACCATTTGTGAGATTATCAAAACGGAACAAACGAAATGTTCATGGGACAATCCAAAACAAAAGAATACAATCGTAAATACATGGCTTTTTAAAGTGGGGGGCTACCGTGAAGTTGACCTTTAACAAGTAAACAAAGTGTCACAAATTCATGTCCCACTTGTGCAAGAAAAAATGCGAAACAAACTAGCCTTTTTTGCGGTACAATACGGAACAAACAATCGCAACCATAAAAATGCAAATTTTCAAATGTTGTAACCCGTCTGCGCTAGTCATCAGCTGATTTGATTATTAGCCCCGCGTTAGGCGCCATTTTTGTAACCCGTCAGCTACTGGTCAGCTGCTGTTGTTAATGGCCTCGCGTTGTCATCATCTTCTTACTTCTCGTCCACGGCAGTCAGTTTCGCCAGAGCATCTCGGGAATATATATATATATAATGGTGGGGGTAGAGGTACACAGACAATTCAAAACAAGATTATTTAGCGTAGCATTTAAATTTTAAGTTTTATTTTAAAGAAATCCTTTACAGGGTATCATCACATATGCTTAATTTAGAAAAATGAATTATTTAGCCACCTAGTCTCCTTTTACTTTCCCCCATCTCGAGACTGTCTCTACACTTCAGGATAAGTTCACAATAAGTACGTGTCTTTACTCTTTGAGTGCTAACCGGCCAGTCCCCCGTCTCTACTCTTTGCGTGCTAACCAGCCAGTGCCCGCGTCTAACGCTTTCCTTCCAGATAAGGTCAAAAACAGACGCTAAACTAGAGGCACTGATTGGCCAGGAGTCCACGCCAAAACCTCCCCTGAAAGACCCCACGTGCAAGAAGAGGTGCATCTCCCAGCTTCCGGGTTCAGCTATTAATACATTGCACGATGCTTAAAAATGAAAAGTAAAAGTAATAAATTTGGATGACTCTAATATTCCAACAAAGACTTTAAACAATGAAAAACTATTATATTATAAGTTTAAAGGCCTGAAAATGAAGTTAATGAATTGAAATTTAAAATATATATTGCTTACAACTTTGGTTATGACTTACATAACTTATAATTACCATAAAACCCCACACTTTCTTATAATTAACCATTTTATAGTAATAAAGAGAATTAAATTAGGCCTAGATGAATGGAAAAGAACAATGTATTTATCAGTTTAGCACTCTCAGTATCTTGAGTGTATTAATATGTAAACTAAAGGAAAAACTAATATAATTTTATAAATGAAAAGGTTGAGATCTAAGGCCTAAAACCCTGACCACTTTACAATGTGTGGGGGGAGGTTTACCGTGAAGTTGGCCCTACCAATGTAAGCATATTATTTGTGGGCCTATCAAAACAGAACAAACGAAAATTTTTGTGTAACAATCCGGAAAAAGCAAAGAACAAACGATTGAAATTAAAAAACATGAATTTTTAAAATCGAGGCTGGAGGAAACTTCACGGACGTAATTTTTACAGTTGGTACCACCTACCCATGGTACAAATTGTGGAATTATTTTCATTTGGTTAAGAAAATATTAAACTTCTATCTATGTTGCCTGTTATATTATTTTTGACGGAGTTATCTTTCTCATCAATAATCTAGGTATGTTATTGTCACTTTCCTATACATCTCGAGATTCTTCATTTTCAATTTAACTAATTCTGGAATTCTGATCTGTACTGTACATTCAATATCAGAATACTTATGTCAAATAATGTTATCATTTGAGTAAGGAGAGAGTTCTACCACACCAGACATGTACTGCGTATCACACATGTCTTCTCTGTAATAGAATAAATATTAAGGCCTAAATTGTTATTTAAAAATGTATATTATTTATTCTAATATAGAACAGGCAACTAATGATTTTTCAATAGAGTTAAAGCATATTATAAAGATAAATATGTTTTATACACCTATATAACCCGTAATTATATATATATATATACACGAGAGACAAAGAGAGAAAATTGAACAAAACTGATTTCAAAGTGAGCATATTTTATATAAATCCAAACTTAGATAAGGACTTGACTCGGTTGGTTAATCATGCCAAAAATATGTATTCAAAAAATTACTAGGGACTTGCAAAAATAAACTTGAGTTCACAAAAAAAAAAGTTGGTTTATTAATAATTTACCTAGCCAAATAGAAAATATATATAATTTTTATATATTTTTGGTGGCTTTCCACGTATGTTCTCTTGCTAATGTTTTCCAATCCACTCTCCAAGTAAATAGGGTGCATTTACTACAAAATTGTGTTTCCTTCTCCTTGCACCCTAGAATAACTCAAAACACAAAACCTAATCACTAAATAATTCAAAGTGTCTAAAAACATTGGCGAGCGATTATATATAAGGTACATCTTATTTGGATAAGAATGCTTCAGTTATTTTGATTAAATTAATTCAAATAAAAATCGTTCACACACACACTTTCTATCTCTCTCTTTCTCTCTCACACACACACACACAAACACGATTTTTTTTATGAGTTATATGTAATAAAAGACCTTTGTGAATGAAATAATTATTTTATTGCATTATTTATTTGCAAAAAAGTATCAAAAAAACCGGTAGAAAGACTGTCGCTACAATAGTAAATAGCAGTTTTTCATTTGAAGTAAATTCAAAGTGCTCCCACACTTCCAAATGTAAACATCAATAATTGCTACTATAATATTATACTTGGGCCTAAAATTACTCTCTAAGTGAGTTAAAAATTTATAAATAATTAACACTATACCTTACTATATTGTTTAGGTGCCCAACCGGATATCTCACTAATTGGCACATCATCATTATAGCCTACTTATATAGGAACTACAACGTTTAACTTAACCTAATTATACCCTTATAGATAGGATTAACATAGACATTCTAAATATTCCAATAGAGTAGTTTTCAAAATTTAAGCCATATAAAGTGCTGGAAAAATTGCCAGCTTAAATGTAGATTTTTGCATTTACACCATTTTTAAGACGATACAAATTATATTTCTTACTAAGCATATATTCAAGAGGCCACTCAATTAATAGTTTTACAGCTGTGGGAGAGATTGTAAGAACATACAGTCTATAAATGTGATATAATTATAATATCATAGCCCAACACGTTAGCTTGGTCACTAAATGGATGGTCTACAGTGCAAAGGATTTCGGGTTCGATTTCTGTTAGCGGCTTAGTATTTATTATTTGATCAATTCTCGGCCTTCTTCTGGATGTTGTATATGTCTTAGAATTCATTAATTCTATTTAACCGTATATCATCATTATAGACTACTTATATAGGAACTACAACGTTTAACTTGACCTAATTATACCCTTATAGGTGGGATTAACAGAGACATTCTAAATATTCCAATAGAGTAGTTTTCAAAATTTAAGCCATATAAAATGCTGGAAAAATTGCCAGCTTAAACGTAGATTTTTGCATTTACACCATTTTTAAGACGATACAAATTATATTTCTTATCAAGCATATATTCAAGAGGCCACTCAATTAATAGTTTTACAGCTGTGGGAGGGAATGTAAGAAAATACAGGCTATAAATGTGATATAATTATAATATCATAGCCCGACACGTTAGCTTGGTCATTAAATGGATGGTCTAGAGTGCAAAGGATTTCGAGTTCGATTTCTGTTAGGAGCGTAGTATTTATTATTTGATCAATTCTCGGCCTTCTTCTGGATGTTGTATATGTCTTAGAATTCATTAATTCTATTTAACCGTAGAAACTTGCCGTATTCCTAAAATTATCAAATATTTGAACAATATAATCAATTTAATTGTAATCACTTGACTTCTTGGATTTGATACTTTAGGTAAAGTGCATATATATGCTTTGATAATCACCATCTATGCATACATTATATTTACCTAAAGGTTAGGCCTAGCTAATTTGAGGAAAACCATCCAGATGATTTAAAATGTAGATAATTACAAAATTTTAATGTTAATTAAAATGTAATTAATCAATCAAATTTATCATGAAGGTAAACTCATATTAACCATGATCTAAGTCAGACTGACAGTATAAATATTCTTACCTCTAATTAAAATATATATACATATAAAAACATAGATAATTTAATTGAAGGTAATAATTGCAGTTTTCACTAAATTGAAAATCGTGAAACTATTTTGTCCATATGCATATTAATGTATTCAGAGTAATAAGTTTTGCCAATTTAAGTTATATAAAATAATGCATTTTTCTGCATTAATAATGACTAGACTAGTTCAAATAACCAAGAAATTGAAACCCTATAAACTGCCTAAATTATTATTTTTTTCGTGAAAAAGATTCTTTATACAATGGCTGTAAAAAGTGCTTTCAAATGTTAAGTATTTATTTCATAATTCTTGATATGCAATGTGTCGAACCCTTGGGCAATCGCTTACAACCATTTATTGTTTACTAGATTGTATATTTTGTTTTATTGATTCTGGAAACTACTAACATACAAAATAAACATAAAGACTAACTGCCTATATAATACATTATGCTCATTCTCGGTTTCAAAGCTTGACGTTTTCCAGGTTTTGATGGAAGGAACCATTGTTTATTATTTTAATAATCATATATTATATATAATAATTATACATATAATTATTATTTTAATGATTTTATATATAATTATAATTTAATGATTATATATATAATTATTATTTTAATAATTTTATATATATAGTTTCTTTACAGTTCACAGAGATCACAAATAAAACACATATCTATAAATTACTTTAACATGTTTTAATAATGAAATAACCCCGGCAGTGATATAAATATCAATATCACTACAATATGGGACTAACTATTTCAAGAGACAGCCTGTGAATGATCGTTCAAACATAAATCTCGCATTGATTGCAGATTAATTGGGTTTCTGTGATAATACAGCTGGAGTAGCCGCTTTGTATAGCGTGTACTGTGGAGGTGGGCTATCACCCGTTCTTGTCAACTAAGCTACACTTCCCTACAAAGTTATGATTCCGTGAGCCAACTTGGAATTTCAGTGCATATTTTTATGTCTTACGTAAATCAAGTTATTTAGTAAAACGTTGCATATTTAAATCGGAATATTTTTTAATCTTAAGTATACACATCTCTAAATCGCATGAATACTAATATTTAATATTTATAGATGAATTAGTATTAATAAACATTTGTTGAATTTTGTTGATTTTAAGGGAACTTTAAGTATATTTATATAGAGTATGATTATACCTATGCTAAAATTCCATCTTTATCAAATAGGTATAGTATTAAAGATACTAAATTTCAATTTTCAAAATTTTATTTCAAAAATTGTGGCCTAAAACTAGATTTGGAAAATGTAAAAATTGAAGTTTATTACTCTCATAGCTCATGAATAAAAATAGATAAAAATACATTTATCGTGTGTAACACTCCATAGAAGAAAACTCTTTTGAATGGTGAAAAAAAAACCCTCTACATGTGGCCTTAAAGGAAGCCTATAATATAGATTATTATCTGTTGATGTGTTGCGTTGATTTTTACAAAAAAAAACTAATCTTACGTGTTTATAGGTCTTGTAATATTATAGTTCGCAGTAGAAGTATTTAATTGCCAACCCAATAATTATAGATTTTAATTAAGGACATTGGAGCCATAGGTGCCAGGTCTCTCACCAACTTTTTTTAGACATTTTTTATAATACAATTTTTCTTTCTTTTATTCTATATAAAAAGACATGAATATAGAGTGGAGCACCATTCTATACACGCAGTGAATTATTGGATTAGTTATACGTTATTCCAGTCAAGATTATTCATTCCTCTCTCCAAACGTCATGCGTGGACTGTACCAGTGCTCTAGTGACTGAATAAAGACCCTGACATAGGCCAACTTTGATAAACCCTCTCAGAGAAGCTACACTCAGTGTGAGATGTATATAAAGGTATATGCACCCTTTCATTCCGGTTCGAGCTTTTCACTAGCGAATGGAGCCAGACTGCATGGGTGTGATATACTATAAAGGTGGTCTATATTTTATATGCGTTTATGTATTGGTATTTAGATTTGCGCGCGCGTGCGTATATATGAATGTATAATATATTAAATTTATATACGGTAGGAATGTCTATTATTTTTAAATATATTCGCTAAAAAACCTTTAATGGTAAATAAAATAATTAATATTATGTTATGAAAATAATAAACAATTAATTTTTGACTAATGTAATGGTGTATATTAATTGATTTACCACTGGATAGATTGGCTCCATATGTATAATTATATATTTTTATTCACAACATAAGCATAGTAACAGAGTGATATATATATATAAAAAATTAAGGTTTTTTATAAGTAGATCAAATTGTAAGTTTTAAACTATTTTGTAATATCTACAAGATTCAAATCACAAAAACTTGTTCAATATTTATAAGATACTGCTATTAATATTTTCATAACATTTTCATCCATTAGTATTTTGATATATAATAAACGATAAATAAAAATCTCAGAAAAGGGAAATAGAATAATGATATTATAAAGGAAATGTTTGTGTAAGTAGAGAATTTGGTTTTACATTTGTGGTACGATTGTAGCTTTTAGCTTTGCGTTGGTAATCTGTATATTTCGGCTGCAGTTCCATTACAAGATATTCAGTTAATTGATATATTTACTTATATTTGGCACTCTTATTTAGAGATATATAAAATAGTAATCATCATTGCCAGTATATAATCGTATGATAAATATTTCAAAATAACTTTTCTGAATAATTGTGTCAATGGCTATTTTTTTTTGTCATTTATTTTCATACTACAATATTGACTGATATGATGAAGGTAGCCTATAGCAATGAAATTAATTTTGGAATTTGTTTTTAATTAAGTAAATGCTTTTTTTTTTTGTCCAATTTATAAAATAGTGTAATTACATGATCTTAAGACTACTTGAATATATCATTTTAATTTAAGACCTTAACAGAATATAGTTTATCATTTTACTTGATAATTTGTTACAATCAATTAATTAATATTTATGAGTATTTTAATATGCCAAATAATATTTTGATTAAATAATCAAGATGTTGGTACTTTCACGACCACAACTATATTAAACTATACTTTATTTAATAGGTCTAGTTTTTATGGGTTTAGTCCAATTAATAAGGGCCTATTATTAGCTTATCAAATTATTGACATTTAAATTTATGTTTATATTACTATAGTGACCTAGTATTATGTTTGAAACACATTATTGTATAGTTATTGTTTGAAATGTGTTTCATTTGTGTTGGGGCCAATGCGTTTTAGTTGACCCACTTAGGTTTTACACTTGAGCAAAACTTGGTAGGATGGCAATACTATATCAAAATACTTCATAACTACCGAATACATTCATTTACTCAACAAAAGTCATCAACCTGAAAAAAATTAAACACATTTGAATCTCAGGTGTTTTTTTTTTCTAATTTCCACTTTAATCCCACACATATGTTGACACATTTCCTCATCTTCACTTCTTATACCTACACTATTAATGTAAATGCCTTATTATCTAGGAATAAAATTTATTTAAGTTAAGAATAAATGTATCCACATTTGTTTGGAGGAGGATAGGTTAAATTTTCGAGAGAAAAATCACCTGGTACACCCATCTTGAGATTCAAGCAAATACATTCAAATTAGGCTGCGTTCACTTAGGAATCATGCTTGTTCAAGTAAACTATGCACAGGTGTGCACCAGCATGCACGAAGAAACTAAATTCTCCTAAGCAAGTGGTGACGTGCTGGACTGGTTCACACTTGAGTGGCAGTGGAATGTGCAAGCTTGCGCACTTTGGTGCATCTGCCACTGCGGCTCAAATAAATTGGTTTTCTTGGTGCCTGCTTGCTTTTTGTATTACATCTGATCATTGTGTCATGAGAGTTTGCGTGGTACTCGAGAGGTGTATAGCTGTGTTCTTGTGTGTGTGTGTGTTCACAATGGAAATTAAAATTCTATTAACATGCGTTTGAGGTGACCTGGCGGTCTAGGGGTAAGATGTCAGACTTCTGTGCTGGCGGCCGGGGTTCAATCCTCGGTCCCGACATAGATTTATCTGATTACCAAACCCTTCCTTCACCTCTGACAAGACATCTTGTGAATGTGGGGAATGCCAGGCCTCCCCCGTGGTTCGGATTCCACGTTAAACTGTAGGTCCTTCATTTCATCTGACAATCACCCTACTATTATACATTAGCGTAAGTGCGTATAACCCGAACGGGTAGTAAGACGCGGTGCTAATAATAATAATAATAATAATAACATGCGTTTGAGAAAGAAGAGCAATCTGAGATTCTGGCTGCTTAAGGAGATACAGGGCAGGGCAATGCAGCTTTATTCTCCATCTTCCTGATTCCTTTAAATAAACTTTCACTCATTTTTTCTATAGCCATTAAAAACTTAAGTACATCAATTTTCTATCACAAATTACTGTTTTTCATACGATGATTCCATCTTGACGAGTAGATTGAAAATGGTTACTGGCATCTAATTGCAATCAGTGACCACTTGGTGCACACCCTTGTGAAGCCAAATACTCACACAAGCTTGCATCCAAAGTGAACACAGACTTATGCCGGGATCATGATCAACTTAACTTTAACTTAACGTAACGTTCACTTAAAGTTAACTTAACTTAAGAAAACAGACGTGGGATCACCATTCCCGTAACTTAACCCAACAACTCGAGTCAAACTTCTTCATTCTTGTGTATGATCTGTGATTTGTACTAGTTGTACACTGATGATCTGTGAATGTTTACAATTTTCAATCAATATAATAAATATCCATTACAAAACTTTTTTTGATACATTTAGCTTTCCTATTTTAGTTTAATTACTTTGTTTCAAAGTCTGATCACTAGAACTTATGCTAAAGAGTAAACATTGGTCATAATACCAACAAATGAATTACTAAATGTCCCTGTTGACGCCACTCGCATAATGATTGGCTGGCTGGATCACGTGATACCCTTCAAGTAACGTTCACTTAAAGTAAAAGACCTCCCAGGACATCTCTTACATTAAGTTAACTGCAAGTTAACGTTAAGTTAACTGCATCGTGATCACTTTCATTTAAACACACAATGAAATCCTTTACGTTAAGTTATGTTAAGTTAACTTTAAATTAACTTTAAGTTGATTGTGATCCCGGCATTAGGCCTACCAGAAAGTCAGACTAAATAAGCCTCAGGCTTATATTTAAACTGTGTACACTGGTTCGGGTAAAATAATAATAAAAATACCACATAAACACACTATGGAATAGATATTATTTTATAATCTTCTAGATTTGGACCCAAGTTGCCTATTTAAAAAAATATATATTATAGTTCACTCATATTTACCCTGATTTTTATAGGAAGACCACTTTCGATCACCAACATTGATTGAAAGTCTAAAATGTAGCATTATGTAAATATTTCTTATTTGATTTATAATGAAGTTTATATAAAAAGTTTTGTATAATACTTTCTTATAACTTTTCTTTACATCATTAATAAAATGGTCCAAGGATGTAAATACAATTATACACCCCCCTTTCCCCCCTGTCTTTTCCCTTACCATTGTGACCACATAAGTATTCAAATAATAACATACTTTTATAAAAATCAGACTAAGATATGGAAGGAAAAAATAAAATAAATTATGAAAAAATATTGATTTTCAGGAAAATCTTTGCACTGATATTTTCTGGACCAGACTGTCCCAATAGGGAATAGGAAGAGTGTTGAATAGCCTGTAGATAATACTCGCACAAATCAAAAAGTTTTGCAACATGAATTTAGGCCTAACTTATGCCCTAAAGCTTATATCTGGTTTACATGTTAAACACTAGTTTTTTATTTACATTAATACACCCCAGTTGAATATATGGTAGGTATATAATATAAATATTTCAAACCTACATATGAACACGTAGAACAAACTTATCTAGTCTATTTTGCTGGTTACCAAGAGTCTACGAATCCCATCCTCAACAGTTATACTTAAGGTTATTTTTCATAAACGCTCTAATGTTCTCCCTCCATATAAATGTATTTTCTTTAAATTCCACCTTCCTCAGCCTTAACCCATTAGTGTATAATCCATTCATGGTAGGAATTACTCACTGAAAGGTCTTTTTTCTTACCAATATCCTACTATATAATAGATTTCTGGTAGGGAAAAAGGCCTTTCAGAAAACAATTCCTACTGTGAACAGACTTTAGTTAAACATTGATAGCCCAGATAAACAGTAAGATGCCTACCAAACCCTTCCTTCACCTCTGACAAGACATCTTGTGAATGTGGGGAATGCCAGGCCTCCACCGTGGTTCGGATTACACGTTAAACTGGTCCTCCATTTCATCTCAAAATCACCCTACCATTACACATTAGCGTAAGTGCGTATAACCCGAACGGGTAGTAAGACGCGGTGCTAATAATAATAATAATAGTAGTAAGATGCTGGGCAAAAAACTCCCAACTATTTCACAACGATATCAAATAAAATAAAGAAGCTCTAATCTAAATACATGACCTATACTGTAGGCCTACATGATAGTTTTTTTTGGTCATCCCATTTGATATCTAAAAGTAAATGTCTAACATATGAGGCTCTACTTCAGCTCAACTGGGGTGGACAGTTTTTTGAAAGCTTTAAATAACTGTAACGACGTGACATGTGAAGAGTTATTTGATTTGGTGCTATGAAACATTCATGTTTAGCATAAAGCCTATATATATGTCACCGGCAATGTGTGAAATGTAGGTGTTCTTCTATAAAATGCCCAGGCTTTCTATATAATTCCTAAGTAATTTTAGCAAAGTATAAAATAAACAAGTTTTGCTGTTGTATTTCATACTTATTTTCAAGTCCTTTGTCTTTGTGAAGTCGCGAAATATGTTATCAATTCTTTTAATCCAGTTCTATGTAAGTCTTGCGCCATTTTCTTGCAGGTACACCTATTTCCTAGGATTTAAGTTGGTCAGGTTAGGTTATTTTAGAATAGGCTAGTTAAGTAAGGTTAGGCTAGGTTAGGTTAGTTATTGTTCTCGGTAATATATAATGAATGGTTATTCTATAAATTTACTATGAAAGTATAAAATACAACAACAAAACTAATTTATTTCATACTTTTCTAAAACCACTTAGGATTTATATTTAAAACACCTAGGTATTTTATAGAATGCTTGGATTACACACATTGCCGTTAACATATACATTGCATCATATTTAGTTTATTTGAAATTTGAATTGCCTTAAATTATGAATAAGTCATTTAGACTAATTAATTTCTAATGAGTTTTTAGAGTTTGGCTACATTTAGGCCTGCATTTTAGGACAAACTAAAATATAAAACAGACTTAGGTCCTACAAAAAATCTTATTTATAAATAGTAAAAATAAGTTCTCTTACCTACTTTACAAAGGCACATTTTACAGAAATTAAAATACACACATTGCTCAATTAGGGCTTTATATACCCGAGTGCAACATCACAAAATGTAATTTTAGAATGTATTTTGTTTATTGTCCTGAGGCCCTGTTCAATTCTTGATGTTTGATAATAATTATGATTAAAAGCACAAATTATATGTGAAATAAATATATATATTAAAACAGTTACAGTTAAAATTATAAACATAATGTTGTATTTTTTACTATTGATGATAACTTTTATGTTTATGATTTTAACTGTAAATTGTTCTCTTGTTTTAATATAGGGGTATAGTTATTAATCTACTTCACTCATTTTAAAATTAATTTGTACTATTAATTCTAATTATTGTCAAAACATCAAGAATAACATAATGTAGTTATTAAGATCAATTTTCAATCTTGGTGTCCTGGTGGTCTAGGGGTAAGGTGTCAGACTTCTGTGCTGGCGGCCGGGGTTCGATCCTCGGTCCCGGCACAGATTTATTTGATTACTAAACCCTTCCTTCACCTCTGACAAGACATCTTGTGAATGTGGGGAATGCCGGGTCTCCACCGTGGTTCGGATCCCACGTTAAACTGTAGGTCCTCCATTTCATCTCACAATCATCCTACCATTACACATTAGCGTAAGTGTGTATAACCCGAACGGGTAGTAAGACGCGGTGCTAATAATAATAATAATGATAACTAAACTGCCTAATAATTAATGATAACCGTTTTTAAGTAAGCCTACTAGTTACATGTGCTTGTTTTGTTTTTTTGCATTCCAGATGGCAAGAAGAAACAAGAATGCTTTTAGGAGCCTATTTTGTCGTGGGATGATGTAAATATTTCAGGCTTTTACATCAAAGTGGTATAATTTATAAGTACTTATTTTATTTAGAAATATATTGACTGTGTTTATCTTAACAAACATCAACATGATCATAGAAGAACCAGATAAATTAAAGTCATGGCTTGCCGTTGTCTTAGAACCGATGTGTGACGCAGACCCGGAAGCCTTGGCGAAATACATTTTTGCTCTAGTGAAGAAAGATCAACCCCTCAATGAAATGAGGCAAAGTATGTACGAACAACTCGATGTTTTTCTTCAGAATAATACCAAAGGATTTGTTGACAAGCTAATTCATGCGTTAGAAACGCAAGACTACAAGTTCTCAGAGTTGAAAACTAACTCAACATCGGCAATGGCCATCACCACGTCCACTCCCACTCCGACGACGGCGACATTTGAGACGCCAACAGACACTTCAAAAGTTTTATCGACAGAAATCAATCTTTCAGTACCTTTACCATCATCGATACCATCATCCACTTTACAAAGTAAAACTTCTTCGCATAAGACTATGGCAGCTTTTCTATCAAACTTGACTCCGCAGCTGCACACTGATACAAACACATCAGCGCCCTCACTTCCGCAATCAAACTCCTCAAACCACACGTCGGAGAAATTACCGAGTAATTCTGTCAAGACTCATTCACACCACCACGCGTCTGACGGGAATAATAGTGTGGAACAGAGGGAAGATAGAAACCGCTACAGAAGAAATCACTCCCCATATGGGGCTGCACGTTCTCGATCTCGGTCCTGGGACAGGCAAAGGAGGTCTCGAAGCTTTGATCGCAGAAGAGGCAGGGATCGAACTCAAGCGTGGAGGAACAAGTCCCCGCCATCTCGCAGGTACAACCGAGAAAGGCGGAGGAGCTGGTCACACTCTGTTTCACCGGTAGACTTGGTTAAAAGCCGAACAGTGTCTTCTCGTTCTAAGTCACGCTCCCCGCATTACTTGCACAGAGACCAGTATCGCGCCCGCAATCACAGGACAAGATCGTGGTCCAGGTCGCGCTCTAGGTCAAAATCACCATCGAGATCACGTTCTAGATCACATTCTCATTCGGGTCCAAGTTCCAGATCTCGGGAGCGCGCCCATAGTAAGAAGGAACCCACATCCGGAGCTTGCACTCCGACACAGGACAGTAACCATGGTGATGTTGACATGAGGCTTACGATGACATCTCAGAGCATACAGAGTGTAGTGAGTGCAGGGGAAGGAACCTCAGCTCTGAAGAGAACAGCCACTCCTCCAGCCCCAGGTACATTTAGTAGCAAACGCAGGTGCAGAGATTTTGATGAGAAGGGCTACTGTATGAGCGGAGATGTTTGTCCGTATGATCATGGCAACGATCCTGTTGTTGTGGAGGATGTCTCCTTGTCTCGTGTACTGGCTCTAGGCCCAGGGTCTGCACCAAGCACTCCTGCCGTCACTGTGCCCATAACCGTACCGCCGCCACGGCTTCCCATGAATCCAGTTCCGCACCTGCGCCATGCTGTGCCACACCACTTGAGAACGCCAGCACCGCCGAGCTCCGAGTATAACCCTGATGCTCCCAGCATGAACATTAGGATGATGATGGGCCAGCAACAATACCACAGGCCTCCTATGCAAGGTAACATGATGGGCAGTCGGCCCATGATGTACAATTCTCAACCCCAGAGAGAGCTTATCAATATCCCTGTAGTGGATCAGTTGCGCACCTACCCCAGTTATAGAGACACACCTGCGATTGCCAGTAATTCAGGAACTAACACTACTTACCATCCTAGACCAGAAGGGGGTACTTGGGAGCCTTGGGGCGGCAACCAGTCAAACAATGTGCAAAGAAAAAGATCTTTTGACTATTCTCGCTTGGGACCTAAACCCAGGAACCTCAACAATTCCTCCTTAGAACTGAAGAAGATCCCGTCTCTCTTGAATGACATCACACACCTTAACAACCATTTCTCTAAGTTTGGCAAGATCGTTAACATCCAGGTGTGCTATGAGGGCGATCCCGAGGGTGCTGTTGTGACATTTGCCAACCACCACGAGGCAAGAAATGCTTACAAGAGTGCCGAGGCTGTTCTTAACAATCGCTTCATCAAGGTGTTTTGGCACAACAGCGCTAACAATGACAACAATAACAACGGCAACAAAATTGCCGGTAGACTTGGCAGTCCGTATGCTGAAAACAAACCAGAAACGCTTCTTCCTCGGCCGTCCGTGAAGGAAAGGTTGGGTGTTCCGATTCCCGGCGATCTCCGTACTTCAGTTCAAACTAACATTTCCGAGAAACCTTTAGAGAAAGTGATCATGTCAGGCAATACGCTGACCAAGACTCTGTATATTCCAACTGCTTTGAAAAAACAAAATAGTGCGGTTACTTCGAGTATATTAAACAGTAGGATACAGGCGGCCGCAGCAGTGAAGAAGTCCCTGGAGTTTAGGGTGGTGAAGGAGACCCTGAAGAAACGTCAGGAGGAAAAGAGAAAACAAGCGATGAAACTCACCACAGATCTGAGAAAGCGAAAGCAACTACTGATAACCAGGCAGTTGGGTGAGCAAAAGTTTTTGGTCAAGAAGCTAGAGCAGGGTGTCAAGGGTCCACAAGAGAGGGCGGCCATCTTGTCCACCATCAAAATGCTGCAAGACAGTGTTGACAAGCTGCGCAGAGAGCTCATGGCGATAGTAGAGGTTGGCAGCGCTGCCAAGGAGAGGTTGTTACAGCAACAGCAAGTTTCGGAAGTAGTGTCCAAGAAGTCCGAACCAGAGGTGAGGTTTATTATTTTTTATTTTTTACTGACAGTTGTACATGTCAGTTGTTTTATTTTCCTGTGCAAATCTTATTTGCAGAAGTTCTGCTAATTTATAGTACCATAACCCGCCTCGGTGGCGTAGTTGGCTAACGCGCTTGTCGTGTTGAGCTCGACTGCTGAGGACGGGGAGATCGAGGTTCGAATCTCGGTCGGGGCAACTGGGGGCGGGTTTTCCTAAATGGTTTTCCACTCTCCCTCCACGCAAATGCGGGTCCACTTCCTCTAATTCAACCTTCCCAATTCCTAATCCATTAGCGTAATTAGTACTTAAAGCGGATAACCCGAACGGGTAGTAAGACGCGGTGCTAAATATTATTATTTTAGTACCATACTAAAAGAATGACATCTTTACTTTGACTTTAATTCTTAATTTTTGTTACTTAGAACTTTGGTAAGATCTTGAAACCTGCTAAGCTTAAAGGTTTAAATCCTTGTCCACAGGTCATTATTATACTCAGAAGTACCCGCCGTTGCCAGTGGTAACCACCCACTTGATAGTATGGTTACTCCTGGCAACACTTTTATCTGCTTCAAACAAACAGAAAAAAAAACTCTTCATTTTATTTCTCCTGACCTAGTTTTTGATTAATTAAAAAAAAAAAATCAAATCCAAATTTTAAATTTCCTGGCTTCGAGGTGTATATATTCCATTCACCGTAGGAATTGACTTCTGAAAGGCCTTTTTCCCTACCATAAATCTATTATATAGTAGGATATTGGTAGGAAAAAAGACCTTTCAGAGAGTAATTCCTACCGTGAATGGAATATATGTTTGTGCACAGGGGTTGTCCTAGTTTTTAATTTTCAGACCTTTGTGTATGTAAGATATTGGACAACCCTCATTACAGACAGATCCACAAACTCTTTATTTGGTTAATATAGATATTACTGGGATATTAATCTTTAGATTACTATATATTGACTACAAATGCATATCATAGTCTATCTAGGGTATCATTTTTGTCGAATATACACACCTTGGCTAGTCAACAATGACATTTCACATCTTCCAGTAGTTCATGCTACATTTTATGCAAAGATAAAATCATGATGACTCAATAAAAAGAAGAATGGCAGTGAGTTATAAAAACATAAAGTTTTTTCTTCAGGTGACATACCAGTATTTATTTTTTTTATTGGTTTTTATAGCAAAAAAAAACTTATCTTAATCATCAGTCTTATTCTTATTAAATTATTTAAAGGACTCCAGAAATGTATTATATAATTTTGGGCAGCAAGCTAATATGGTGAAATTAAATGCTGTTTAAAATGTTAAATGTAAAATGCAGGCTTTTCCATAAACATATACCAAATATGACAGTTGTCATATTGTTTTCAATAAACGGACTTGTTATTGTTTCATAATATGGCTTCTTATATGTCTATGCCTTTAATAATGTTTTGTCTGTGTTTTTTTTATATCGTATGTTCTTTGTCTTTTGTTCAGTTAATTGTTGATATATTTGTGGCTTCACTAAAAATGAAAAATTAAATAGTGTTTATGTACAACACTTATTTATCTTTACTAAATCATTACGTCGAATTTATTTACGTCGAGTAGACAATAAGTGACAACAGTATTGCTTTCACCCGGCGTGCTGTATTTGCTTCAAAATAAGTTCCAGTAGGTAATACCACATGTTACATATTAGAGTTTTATACGAAACCAGAGCTTTGGAGTTTTAGGTGAAGTTAGAGTTGGTAAAAATGCACAGACTCCCAAATCCGGCTTCAAAATAAAAACTTATTATACGGTAAATATATAATTTTAATTTTATACGCTTTTTTTGCTTAGGACTAATATTTGTAATTTGGATTGACAAATTTATTCAAATTTAAATCGCAATGCCAAAGAAGCTTTCCATGAAGAAATCTGTATTGGAGCATTTTACTGTATTCATTTTTTTTATTACCTTACTAATTAACATACTCTAGCCGTTTATGAAGGAGCCTGATTCGAACAATAGTAAAACAGATGAGTCAGAGTCAAAGGCTTACTTTACCGACTCTGCAGCCTTATACATAACTACTGTGTGTGTCTAAAATCGTTTGATTTTTATACTTAGAGAGGCAATCACTTAATGATAAATATATAAAATAAATAGAAAGCAATAAACTTGCCATGTACAGATTTATGGTCACCATAGGCAACCTATTTCATTCTAAAATCTTTACATAAAATACCCTACACTTTAAAGGTTATTTTATCTGATTACCAAACCCTTCCTTCACCTCTGAGAGGACATCTTGTGAATGTGGGGAATGCCAGAACTCCACCGTGGTTCGGATTCCACGTTAAACTGTAGGTCCTCCATTTAATCTCTCATTTCAATCGTAGTAGGTGACCTGGCGGTCTAGGGGTAAGGTGTCAGACTTCTATGCTGGCGGCCGGGGTTCAATCCTCGGTCCTGGCACAGATGTATCTGATTACCAAACCCTTCCTTCACCTCTGACAAGACATCTTGTTAATGTGAGGAATGCCAGGCCTCCACCGTGGTTCGGATTCCACGTTAAACTGTAGGTCCTCCATTTCATCTCACAATCACTCTACCATTACACATTAGCGTAAGTGCGTATAACCCGAACGGGTAGTAAGACGCGGTGCTAATAATAATAATAATTTAAAGGTTATTTTTACTCTTATAGTGTCTAACATGCTATTATTTATTTGTAATGCTTACAACACATCCATATTAGTAAAAGACAATAAGATGAAAGTGAATTATTTAAAGCAAATGCACCAACATTCATTCACTTGGAGAAAGAGCTAAACGTCATCATAGAAAATACTTCTCCTCTCGTTGCAGCAGGCAATAGTTAAAACCTTGAGCTCTCTGGTCAACATCAAGTTAATGTCTGCCGGTAGCATATTAAATACAGAGCCAGGCGTAAAAGGTTTTGGAAGTGTAACAATTTACTTTCATTGATAGTGTTCATAATTGATACATGAAGAATAGTGCACGCTGTGTAAAGTTGATTTAATTTTAACTTCTTATTTGTTACCTACGCATTAACTTGAGCATTAAAACCTTTGAATTTGATCTTATCATCCAATGAGAATGTGAGAAAAGGTTTTAGCTAATTAAAGGTCAGCATACACAGCAGACAGGAAATATCTTCTGTTAATGTTTGGAATGCCTTGTGATAGCCGTACTTATTTGTTAATAACACATTTTCTTGGTTGTAGCGTCAATGATTATATATTCCTTTTATTTTTTATCATATTTATAATAATAATAATAATAATAATAATAATAATCATTGGAGTTAGAACCAAGAAAATTGGTTATTAACAGGAAATATAAATATATAGTATAGTTAGTATGCTGGACTCTGATCTGAGAGACCAATACTCTAATTCAGGCTCGTCCACTATGATTGTTTTTCTTCTCCTACGTTACTTTCAACCTTCTCTTCTAATAAATACCATTTTATTTATTCAGACTTTGGCATTCTTGATTTCAAGTGGCTCAAATAATATTAGATGGATTAAGTATAGTAACTTTACATCCACTACCGTTTCCACCCTATTGTTCGGGTCAGTTTTTTATTCACGCCGTGTATTTTCCACAACTCCCGCTTGCTAGGCCTGCCGTAGCTTCATATGTCTTATAGTATACCTTAAGACTAGTACAGGCACAACATCCAGTCCCCTGTCGTTAATTTAGCAATGTGAGAGGGTAAACCCCTATTTCACCAATAATAAATGTTCTGCTGTGCCGAGAATCGAACTCGGCACCCTTATCTCGGTAGGCAGATACGCTATCGACTGAGCTAAGGTGTCTGATAAGTATGGTACCTTTATCATTTTAATTTTATACCTTTTTAATTCGTTAGCACCAATATTTGTAATTTGGATTGACAAATTTATTTAAATATAAATTCACAATCTCTTAGAAGCTTCCCGTTAAATAATCCGTAGTGGAACATTTTACTGCAGCTACTTTGTTATTACTAATTAATTTACTTCAGCCATTTATGAAGGAGCTGTAGTCTTAAGGCTTGACTTGCCGTCTACACAGCCCCGTTACAAAGTACAGTAAAAGTCCGATAATCCAGCACCCATCGGTTTGGCCCACCGGCCTATAGCATGCTCTAACTAACTCCCCAAACCACTCGTCTCTTGGCTTCGCACCAGCTCCGTTTGGCTGTGTGTCTGGTTCTTTAAAATGTTTTCTAAACCTAGTGGCCATTTGAGTCACTTTTATAAAGTGACTCACCTGGATATATCTATTGAGACTTTTTTAACATATTAGTATATTTTAAAATGTTTGTTTTGTCTTTTAACTCACATATTGTTTTAATAAGTTTGTTTTGTCTTTTTATCCTGTATATTGTTTTAATATGTTTGTTTTGTCTTCTTATCGGAGTGATACACCTGTAGTTTTTTTTAGCAAGTGTATCACTCATTTGTACTAAGAACCCCTTTGAGCACTCCTATGGATGTCTCAAATGGGTATTTTATCTCTTTATTTATATTCATACCATTTATTATTTTGTGTATTTTCCTGTATATTCTGCAGGTAAATTATTATGTGTCTCCCCTATGGGGATTATACTAGGTTTTAATATATGTCAAGGCCCTAATGACCTCAATGTGTCGATGGGCCTTAAAACCTTAATAATAATAGTACTATTGTATTTTTACATCATGTCTTCACCTCTATAGAAACAGGTGACTATATTGACTCTCCTGTGGAGATTTTACTATGTATATAAGGCCCTAATGACCTCAGTCTGTCGATGGGCCTCTAAACTCCAATAATAATAATAATAATAATAATAATCTAAACCTAGTGAATGTGTTGATACATCTGAAGGAATGGAACTGAAACATGGGGCACTAACACTACAGTAGCCCCATGACTTCTTTGGCGCTGACTGACAGCTCACTGCTGACTACTGACGGCTTTGAAAAGTTACCAGACCAAATTATGTATCCCTACCCCGAGCCATATGATCTGCAAAAACATGTGTTTAGCACCTGTCACTTCTGACAGTCAAAATTTATGTATATACCTAATTGTTGACTGTCGGAAGTCAGCTGTGAGCTGTCAGTCAGCACCAAAGAAGCCATGGGGCTACTGTACATTATAATATTACATATTAACCATGAACATTTTCAAAGTTATTACTGCATCACACAGCCATAGTCTCGAGATCTCGAACATTCTGGATAATCAGACTTCTTTAAACTGCGATAAACATTCCCCCACCTTTAACCTCGATTTTTTTTAATATCATTAGTTTGAGTAGGTTAAATTTTATTTATTTTATTTCGAATGTTTCAGCCCGCAAGTGATTTGGTGGAAGACATATTTGAAGATGAGTTAATTGGTGATCAAATCGAGTTTGAAGACAATATAGAAGTTGACGAGGAGGACCCACAAAATGATAATGATGAGAACCTAGATGGTAGGTTTTTTTATAGTTCTGAAAGTTTTTTTTCCTTCTAATACATTTAATAAAGGTGACCTGGTGGTCTAGGGGTAAGGTGTCAAGACTTCTGTGCTGGCGGCCGGGGTTCAATCCTCAGTCCCGGCACAGATTTATCCGATCACCAAACCCTTCCTTCACCTCTGACAAGACATCTTGTGAATGTGGGGAATGCCAGGCCTCCACCGTGGTTCGGATTCCACGTTAAACTGTAGGTCCTCCATTTCATCTCACAATCACCCTACCATTACACATTAGCGTAAGTGCGTATAACCCGAACAGGTAGTAAGACGCGGTGCTTATAATAATAATGCTAATAATAATAAAAATAATAAAACATTTAATAATCTTAGTATTTATATTAGTAATAAGGTTACATAGTGTTTTTTTATTGTTGGATTAAAGAATATCTCAGAATTAGCAATGTCGATCCTTTTTTTTTGATTTACTCAAGCAACTCTATGATAACTATCTAGTATGTTAAGTTAATAAATTACTTATTTAAATGTCTTTATTTATTCTTGTCAAAGTTAAAACTAGGTTAATGTAATACAATAGTAGTTTGACTTCAATGTATTTGTTACCTAACTGTATATAATTGTTCCTTTTGAATTACTAATCATATTAACAATACCTTTTTTTTTTCTCTCTCGTCAACATTGAATAATTTATTTTGTACATGTTTTCTATATTAGATTGATTGTTGTAAGTCACTTTAGTCATTTTTAGTTGGAGGGCAAAATTAAGTGTAAAGTCCGTTCACGGTAGGAATTGTTTTCTGAAAGGCCTTTTTCCCTACCTATTATACAGTAGGATATTGGTAGGAAAAAAAGACCTTTCGGAGAGTAATTCCTAACATGAATGGAGTATAAATACATTTCACTAGAAGCATATGCAGTTAATGCAGTGTGTTCTCAATGGGATGTTTGTAGAACTGAATATTGTATAAATGTAAGATAAAAGAGACGACTTCTCTCCAAAACCAATAGGTTATTATCCTTTTTTAAGGGTGCTGCCCACTTGAAGGGACACATGCTCACACTTTTGGTATTTCTGATGAGAATGACATTCATAAAGCTTCACAACCAATAAAATCATTCCTCAATCATAATAACATTTTTTATATTAAATATAGATGAAAAATGACAGCTAGACATGAGAATCAAACCCGAGATCTTTGACTTAAGTGTTTTACTGTTTCACCACTGAGCTATCCATGATTTGTCTTGTGCTAAAGTTCGTTCGTCACTCATGGTTTAAGGGAAAGTCTGTGAGGGATGCGTGTGATGTCAGTAAATTAGAATCCATCAGAAACTCGGCCACTGGCGCGGCATTTATGTTGCGTCATGAACATCTACATTCTTAAATAATGTAGGATTTCTGAATGTCTGAAATGCATAACGGCGATCTAGAACTTAGGCATTGTTTTATTCTTATATAGTCGGTGACCTGGCGGTCTAGGGGTAAGGTGTCAGACTTCTATGCTGGCGGTCTAGGGGTAAGGTGTCAGACTTCTGTGCTGGCGGCCGGGGTTCAGTCCTCGGTCTCGGCACAGATTTATCTGATTACCAAACCCTTCCTTCAACTCTGACAAGACATCTTGTGAATGTGGGGAATGC
>CABFOV010004553.1:5099-51327 GCA_902141375.1 Timema poppense | reverse complement strand
GCAGCAGAGAACGTGGTGAGCGAAGGGGGTACACCCAGGTGAAGGAAGCGCAGCATTGAGGCCTCCGGTTTGCACCCAGCTGACAGAAGCTGGTCCATCAGTTGATCTATTGTGGGGGGCCTTGTACCCGCATAGGGCCGACTCAATGAGCTGTGGGTAGACAGGTGTGCCGACAACGCTGGCCAGTAGACCGCGGTTTAGTAAAAGTGTCATCACTCTGGTTGTTAGGTCGCCCTCAATACTCTGTCAACACAAGATATCACATCTTTTTAATTTTTTGTTTTTTTAAAGGCATTTTGTTATATTCGGAATAAGGTACAGGAAAGATGAAAAGAAGAACACAGTTTACACTTCACATTGCTGTCACTGGGCTAAAATTTAACGGCTGCCTCTTAAAGAAAATCGATTGTTATAATATCTGAACGCATTAGAAGGGGGTGTCTAATGTGCAAAAGAACTTCCTAAAAGAAGAAAAAATACACTAAAGGCAGAAAAAGGAAATCGGTAAAGAATGATAGGACATATAGATAGGAACATTTAAAAGTGAAAGAATAATATGTAGGACTAATACAGGAAATGGACATTGGATGCGAACATATAATATGTCTATTTAAGGGAAAAGCCATCCATCATATTATTATTAATCATAATCATTATTATTACTAGATTATCACCATCATTATTATTATTATTATTATTGGCGACTTTAACAAAAATCCATCTAAGAAAATGTACATATTTTAATTCCTTGTATAGTGACAGCAAAGTAAAGAAGGGATGATATTTAGGGCTCTGCGAGTACTCAGATTCCAAGCTTCGAGCTGAGTTCGTCATTAAAACTCTAGATAAAGATCGAAGTTTTGTAGGCTCATCATTTTAAAGCTTTCACTTGATGTACTTGATAATCAATTTTTAAAACGCAAGAGTAAGCATTGGCTATTTAATTAAGATAATATCGACATTTCCAAATATAAATTATTCGGTTACTTAACAGACTGTTAAAAATTAATATTATCACATTAATAATGTAACAGAGCTATAATACCACTTTCGACCAGAAAATGTATTCAATATTGTCATCCATTTTTGTATTATACTTGATCGAGGATGTTTACTTGTATTGCCATGACAAAGCAATGAAAATAAACATAGCTAAGTAGATGACTAATTGATTGAATGTTTTTTTTACTATTTTTATCTGGTCCTTTTCTATGTTAAATTAAAAATGTAATAACTAGAATATAATATTCTATTAAATGTTTTCTAACTGTTTAAAACTATTTAGCTACAATACCAACACTAAATTTGGTTGCTATATAGTTATAGAATCATTTTGGTTAACCTGTTTAAAATTCAATGTTTATCATATTTATTTCAATACCTATGTTTGTAAATTGTTTTATTGTTAGATCAGTACCATTAGTCTCTACTTCATGATTCAGTCCTCTATGTTATCTCTTTGGATAGTGCTCCTTTATCTAGGTTCTCTATGCCTCAAAATTAGTTAGTTTTTGTTTGTTTTGTGATTTGATTGCTTTTTGTGTAGGTTTAGACTGTTTTTTGGTTTTTTCTTATATTCTCTTGACTCCTTACACCTAGATTAACATTTCCTCACTTGTGGAGGCAACAAGAACTTACCTGGACCTATCTAGGTCTATTGTTTTCCCGACAAGTGTCGCTGGTGCGGTTTTTCGTTCTGCTGATTTAGTGAGTCATGTGCTAAGACTTGATAGACCCATAAATGATGGTTTTAGGTTCCGTGAACTTTCACCTGGAAGCGGTCCAATCTCGGTTATTTATGTGCGCGTGTTAATGAAACTGACTGCTCCAAGACAATACCAATCAGACAACATAAAGTGAAGGTGAGTTGCCTCTACCCATTCCCATTCCACCATGCAGTCCATTTGTCCGTGTTCGAAACACTGGTCCTCCAGAGGTTTTTGGTTTTCAGTTCTTATGATTTACGCTACAACCTATTTTACTAAACTTACCACATTTATATTTTAAAAAAATCATTTACTACTTAATATTGTTTACCAGAAATATTATTTTAGACATATTATTTTTAATTTTAAAGTATGAGCAGTAAAAATAGAATTGAAGTAAATTTCTCAGTAAATTAATTTCTAACAAGAGCCCATACAATACGCATAATCAACTGCCCATAGAGGAATGAAAATGGAACAGAAGACGTGATCATGAACTATTACACTAAGGAACAATAAACAAAATACAAAACACTTCAAATTTCTAACTGTTTATGATTCTTACGTTTTCTTAGTAAATTAAGTTACTGAAGAGGAACTATTAGCTTATTAAAACATCAATTTTATTAACATTTATCAAGACAGTGGAGAAACACTCAACAATAATGTAAAGTGATACTGCAGGAAGCCAACCTGAAAGGATAGTTAGGCTAGGCCTATATATAAACAAACACAATAATTTATTTCGTCTTACACTTACCAATTTTTCAAATGTCCACAGTAGCACATTGTTTTGAATTTTTGGAAATATTTATTTTTCATATTAGGAGATATTAATGAAAAAGAAATATTTTTTTAAACTCAAAACAATGGTCTACTGTGGAAGTTTTGAAGAAGTTCTAAGTGTAAAAGTGTTTGAAGAAATGAAGAGAGAAGTGTGCTTGTTTATATCTTGGCCTAACCTATCATTTTACCACTTTTACCACTTACACCACATTTATCACTCACCTGATATTATTGTGCAGTGTTTCAACACTATCTTATTGTACATTTACAAGCCATCATGCAGTTATTCATTTTATTTCATTTTTTATAATTGTTAGTTTAATTTTAATGTCTTTAAAGACATGAGTGTTGAAGGCATTTAAATTGTTTGTAGTCCTTTTTTTAGTGGTATTATTTTTAATTAAGGTTTTTATATGTTATTTACAGATTAAAAACCAATATTTCCATTTATTAACTTTTTTTCCTAAAATAATTTATATTTATAAAAATGAGTGTCATTCATATTTTAATAACATGTGTTAGCCTATAGTATATATTTTAAATCTGAAAATATAAATATGTGATACCTATATACATTTAAAATAAACAAAAATATACTCTATACATTTCAAAATTATTAATATATTCCAACTCGACTCAAACTCGAGAGGTTTTAGGAATACTTAACTCGTAATGAAAATACCCAAGCTCGCAGACCCCTAATCGTATTCCTTGTGTAGCATGTCAATCAGACAAATTGGACAGCTACAATTAGATTTCAATATTTTGATAATTTACTAAAGAAAGAAGTAATACTAACATATTTAAAAGTAATATACCTCAAAGTTTATTTTCCCTGACTAGATGCAGTCAGATACAATCACGTGTCTCCCTAAATTGAAACATGTGGTTGTTCAAAAAATATTGCCTTTTGATAAATACTGCAGCAGATATCAAAGAAGAGAATTAACATCATATTTATGAATAAAATACTTTAACGCATACCCTTTGCCATAGGATGATGTCGAATAAATTTAAATACACTTGCCATGCAGCCTACAAGGAAAAATAGTAAAGGACGTCTATATCACAAATTCTCATAAAATAATAGCCGAGCCTAAAGAATATAATCAAACAAGATATGTTTAAATAGAAGATGCTTTTGGTATCTACTCACCATTTCAAGATGTTCTTGGATTTATTCGCCACGTGTTAGACAAGAAAATTATCCAATGATGGCAGCTTAACTGCAGCCACACATTCTATCATAACTACACCAGACGAAGAAAGAAGTGTAGATTGAAATCGACTCAGTGACCTTTTTACAAGGGCTGCGCTGGAGCCAGGCTACAAGTCGAAGTTTTCTAAAGGAGAAAACAATTAAAAAGTTATTAACAAAAGTTATCGAACAATATATACATATAAATTTTAATCAGTTAGCTTGAATGGGTCTTAAGACAATATCCTTAAAACACTTTGGATAATGATAAACAATATAAAGATCTGTAGATAACAGTGGTCGATTGCTACCAAACAGGTGTCAACAAAATAGTACTATGGCTGGTCTCATTCCCTTTCGGTATTGCCAGAGCATTCAATAGTACAAACAATTCAAATTGCAATTACACTAAGAGCAACAGGAGCCAAAAAACAGGCAAAGACTATAAGGGTATTATGTGCGCGGACCCCATTATGACTCAAGTGGAGTTCCACGGGTTGCTCACCCAAGCTAATACCACACGTAAAGTGTGACTACTTGACGAACACAAAACATAGATCTCCATTAACCCAACTGTGATTTGGAAAACAAGACCAACAGCCTGGTTGTAGCCATCCTAATACTAAACAGATGCACATGACGTCCACGGCGTCATGAGAAACGTTGGTTCAAAATAAATAAATAAATGGAGCTTGTGGAGGTTAGTAAGTCTTTGACTAAGACATTACTGCATTCGAAGCCAAAGGCTCATAACGTAAAGCCTGTATTATAAGGATACAGAGAAACAGTCTCTAGGACTGATATACTAAATCTAAGAATAGTCAAAATAAGACTTGTCCTTCAGACTGGAGGACACATTATGCCATTAATTAAATGTTTTAATTGTGGGCGTGGGTCACTGAGTCGTTTTCAATCTACACTTCTTTCTTCGTCAGGAGTAGTTATGATAGCATGTGTGGCTGCAGTTAGGCTGCCAGCATTGAATAATTTTCTTGTCTAACACGTGGCGAATAAATCCAAGAACATCTTGAAATGGTGAGTAGATACCAGAGCATCTTCTATTTAAATTATATCTGGTTTGATTATATTCTTTAGGCTCAGCTATTATTTTTATGAGAATTTGTGATATAGACGTCCTTTACTATTTTTTCCTTGTAGGCAGCATGGCAAGTGTATGTAAATTTATTCGACATCATTCAATGGCGAAGGGTATTCGTTAAAGTATTTTATTCATAAATATGATGTTAATCCTCTTCTTTGATATCTGCTGCAGTATTTATCAAAAGGCAATATTTTTTTGAACAACCGCGTGTTTCAATCTAGGTAGATACATGATTATATCTGACTGCATCTAGTCAGGGAAAATAAACTTTGATGTAGATTACTTTTAAATATTTTAATATTACTTCTTTATTTTGTAAATTATCAAAATATTAATTTTTAATTGTAGCTGTCCAATCTGTCTGATTGACATGCTACACATGAAGATTATTTATAAACAGCTTCTTAACTATTCATTTAAAAAACCTTTGTGTTATTTATAGCATGCACCTTCTAAGCTGAGTGATTATATCAGCACACAGCTTTAAAAACAACTTAAATATATAAAGACACAACTCCCAGATATTGATTAAATGCTGTGAAAGACGAAGCTCAAAAAATCACCATTTTTAGCTGTGTCGAAAATTGAAATTGGAACTCTTAGCTCAGTAGTCAGACACAATACCAACATAGATAAGGGGCTAGGCCAGGGTTGGCAACCTTTTTCAGGCCACGATCCGCTAAACTTATCATAGTTCACGCGATCACTCATCGTTTCTTTATTCTAGTATTTTTACATATTTTTTTTGTCCATTTAGCTTATATAATCCTTAGTTTTAAACATCCTCAAATGCTTGTGTCCCTCCATTTCTAGAAGAAAATGTATAAAAAAAGAGTATATTTTTGTGTTAGACTATTTGCTTTTCTTATAAAATTAGCGATTATGGCCAATCAAGGTTATTTTGATCACAATCAAATTTTATTTGAAAGTTCTTGATATATTATTTTGTGAGTTTAGAGGACTCAAAGATCGACTTTTAACGGCGTTAATGTTTCCTTATGTGATCGACCGAAAATGTCCGTGAGATCAACCAATTGCCGACCCCTGGAATACATAGTACCTACTGAGCTAAGAGCTTTGAGGAACTAATTCCAGATTACCCTCTGACGAGTAGTTACCGTGTTATGGGAGTGTATGAGTGAGACAGCCAACACACGAAGACTGGGGTGCTCTGGTAAGAGACAGACAAGGAGGAGCAAGGAGTGTTCGACGGACTCTTCACAGTCCACCACAAAACACTCCACATCCTGTAACAGCACAAGAAACATATTAACAGGGAAAAGTCCTTCAAATACTGGAATACTTTCAATTTCTATTGATACTCATTAAAGATTTTAAAACATTTCAGAAACAATTTTAGTATGAATTAGTAGTAGGAGTGTGGGACATATTCTTTTTCAATTTGAAGAAAACTCGATTCAAATATATGAAATAATCTCGAAGCCAAAGTTACTTTTTTTTAAATTACATCCATTACTGTTTTCAGCCTATGTCTGGGTCAATTTTTTATATTGCTGCAGAATGACATATTGACTTTGGGAAATATTTGGTCGGGAAATAACGATTTCCTCCAGGAACGGGACGGAAAAAGAATTTTGAAATGTTTTTTCACTTTAGGATTAAATATATTTTTATATTTATAATTTTAGTATAAATATAACTTTCCCATTCAATTCAATTAAAAAATTAAAATAGTTAGTTTAAATTGAGTTAAATGTAGTTGTAGATGTCAGTTATATTTTGAATAGTCAGGAATAAGGAACAAATCTTTGATTCGGTTGCAGTTATTGGTATGGCCAATAAATTTACCGTCTATAATCTTGAAAGAAAGAAGAAAAATAAAGAAAAAAAAGGTATCTACACATAAAATATTATTTTTATTTATTTTTAAATTGTAAGTTTCCAAATAAAAAATAAATATTTGGTCCAACAAGTGTCGAGTAAGATTTTTTATCTAATGTAAATTTAATAAATAGTCCTTATACAGCTATAATAATAGTTCATTTTTAATCAAATATTTATGGTTTTAAAATAGATAGGTCAATTCTAAAAATAAATTTTAAGATTGACTAAAATAGTTTTTAAATAAAAAAAATTATGGCGTGAATTTTGATAAATACTTTTACAGTAAAACATCAGAATATTCAAACTAACCTGAATAAATACAAGTGAGCCACACATTCTTGTCCATAATAATAACAAAATTGCCTCAATTATTTTGCAAGGAGTTATAAAATAAGTGATTAAAGTTTCGAGTGTCCATCTACTTAACGGAAGATAAGGATAGTTCAAATTTAATATATTAATAATAGTTTTAATGAGAATTACATACAAACACGACTTTAATTAGGGGGCCTTAGCTCTAATTAATTTTTTTTAATGAAAAATCCCGAGTAATATCTTTTCCCGCCCGAATATTTTCCTGAGGAAATTATACAGCAATATAATCGGCGCAAATAACTAAGAACAATGGTAGTGTTCAGCGAGAGATAAAAAAAGAACAAAGGTTCAATGTTGCCACACTACACACACAACAATTACATCAAACACACAATATTTAACATTGCAACACTGATAATTATTTAAATCAAAAGTGAATTGTAATTTTTACACAAAGAAACATATTTTATTTTACACACACAAAAACAAAAACTGAAAACAATTTTCCTAATAATAATAAACAAAAATTGAATTCCCCCAACACCTCTACACAGGCTTTATCTTTGCGATATGGCAGCTGATGGAATTAAGGTATGAATTTGTTAAATATTCGGTAATGGTATTTATTGATGTGGAGAAGACGTATGGTAGCGCGAATAGAATTAAAGTTTGGAAAGCTCTGGAAGAGGCCAAAGTGGAAAGAAAAGTTTTAATGAGAGTGAAAAGGCTGTAATAAGGATACATGAGTTTTGTTAAGACGTAGAGTGGTTCCAAATAAAAAATGGAGTGAAGCAAGGGTGTGCCCTCTCACCCCCACTATTTGTAATGATAATGGAAATGGTCATGAATAAAGTGGCAGGAAACCTCAGGGAGGAAATAATAAATGCCATGATGATTGCTGATGACTTGATGGTATGTGGGGGGAAGGAAGATGAAGTACAGGAACAATTACAGGTATTGAATGAGGAAGTGAAAAGTGTGGAATGAAATTTAGCATGGTGAAGTGTGAAGTGAGGGTAATTACAAGGAAGGGGATACAGCCTATTAAAGATATAAAGTTGGATGTAGTAGATCTGTGGAAAGTGCAGAACTTTAAATATATTTGAAGCATGATAGAGGTTAAGGTGAAAGTAGAGTGGATCTAATGAGAAGAGGACAACAGGGAGAGTAGCTCTATAGGTGTATTATTATTCTTATTATTATTATTAGCACCGCGTCTTACTACTAGTTCGGATTATACGCATATAGGTGTATTAGAAGTCCGCTATGGTGAAGATAAGTGCGCTTTAAGTGTAAGGAAGTGTTATAAAGCACGTACCATTGACGTTTATTCAATAGAAGCAAGGGAAGCAACGCTTCCCTAAAATTAATGAGGGAATAAAGAAAATAAGAGGAAAATAATGTCAAAACCAATTATTATAATTATAACCCTCTCTAACAAGGATACTGCTAATAATGGTTGAGATAGTTGCTCTTCTTTCTTAGCGCCAGCAATTCTTTCCCACTCAGACTGACCAGCCAGGTAGCTAGTCTCGCTCTTTATTCTGTCATTCATATGTTTCCGGCTCTGTCCGTCTCTCATTAGTGAGAGGGAAGCAGCGTTTCCTTAGGCGAGTATTGGCTCAGTTTACTTTCATTATTGATGTCTAATCGTACTTAATATACTATTAAAATCTTATTCTTAGGTTGTTTTTAGCAATATTTATTGTTGATATATATAATTATAGGAATTGTAGTACAAAATAATGTCTTTGTCACCAATTTACAGTAAGTTTAGTTTTATTTTACAAGAATATTGACGCTTGTTTGATCCTCCAAGGGAAGTGGTTTTTTTTTCCGTACAGTAGTAGAATGATAAATGCATCAACAAGTGCAGCAGTGGAAGAGGAGGGCTGCTATAGCAAAATTCATAAGTGATATTGTGAAGCATAGTTTTTCGTCCTGGTCTCTTGACGCAAAAAAGAAAACAAAGAAACAGGCAGACCCACTTCATCTTTAGGTGCAGTAACAAAAAACTTTGACACTTCAATACTCAATTTTATGAAAGTTTTTATTAAATAACGGGGTTGGTAGAAAATTATATAGTTGACCTTATTATTTACTTAAGATAATGGCGTGTAGAATAAATCCGGATTCAGTAATATTAATAATATTTGCGAAGCTATTAAAAGGAATACCAATGGTCAAATTTATTTGCAGGTCACAACCCAAGACAAACCATCTGCAATAGTAGATTTACCATTATTATTATTATTTGAATTCGAACTACAATTATTATTTTAATATATATAATTTAATGATTGAGTAATCTTTCTACGATCGCCAATGATTTTCTTAAGTATTAAATGGAAAAGACTGCGAGGGAAGCCAAGAAAGTGGTGTGAGGAGTAGATCACAGAAAGTTTTCAAGTGAGATGAGAAAAATGGAAGAAATTAAAGGAGGTAGAATGGTGAAAGGAAAGAATAAGATGTAGTTATTTTACTAAATTGGCCCGGCCACATGCTGGACACAGTTGATGATGATGAGTCCTCTTAGTAATCTCTTTGGGTCATATAATTAATTAAAAAATTATGAGAAAAAGACCCACAAATCATATTAACGTAAAATTATATTTTTCATATAATTTATGTCATTTTTAATAATTTTGAATCCTAATGACTAGCCACTAATCATTGCTAAGTTAAGATTAAATATACATCTAATCAGGCCATCTATTTAAAATAAAAAAGTTGGATTTCTACTTTAAGGTAATTTTAGTTTGTCATCTTCACACGAAAAAGACAACCAAACAAAACACTTCAAGAAAGCGCTTTTAAAAGAACAAAGATTCCCGCCGATTCAATTTTTTTTTATTAGAGACTCACTTTACAAAACTAAACAGTCATTAATAATTAAGACTTGATTTATGAAAACTGTTGGTGTGATACTAAGATACTTTCTTAATTGGTAAATTTTCTGTAGATAAAACATATTGACGTCTATATAATGGATGTGGCTGATGTGCAAGTCGGTCAACTACGTGTGAAAGATGAAGTTGGTATCAGATGTCAAAAGTTGTTTCAAGATTTTCTTGAAGAGTGAGTAGTTCTGATTTAGTTTACCTATAATGTGTGTAATTATTATATTTCTTGAAGGCATATAGTAAATGTTTTATTTAATTTAGATGCATAAATGAAACTGATAACTTTAAGCTTCTAATTAATTTCCCTTCCCTGAAGTAAGTAGTTTCGAATCACATCATTTCTAAGCCCATACACCACCTTTTTATAATATGTTGGCATACTTGTGTTAGTTTATATAATGGATTTCAATCAATTTATTTCTTTTTAAGGTATAAAGAAGATGGTAAGATCAAGTATCTAGATGGAGCAAGAGATTTAAAAAACCCCGAACGCAGCACATTAGAAGTTAATTTTGATGATGTAGAAAAATACAATCAAAATCTTGCAACTACAATAATTGAAGAATATTATAGGTAGGCCATTAAATGTATTTTATGTGTTTTCCCAAAATTAATTTAGTTGTGTGTGATCTTATGTTCATAATCTTGTGTCTTTTCACTTAGGCCCCAAACCACATCACATATTTAAAAGTGAGGGTATTTATTAAGCCTGGTAAAGATACCGTTGTTTTACCCTGACTTCTTTCACAAAAACACTTAAACAAAATCATATCAAAACAATCATTAAATGCATATAATGACTAATTTAGTCCAAAAAAAGTTATGGCCATGATGATGAGCAAATATTGAAACACTTTGGCCTAGTTTATTGATTAAGTATTCCTCAAATATCTTGAAAACATTCGATTTCATATATAAAATTTTCATTCATTCATATAAGACAGTGTAATCTCATGATGGAAAAACCTCTTTGTGAAGGAGTGCAGACTCATTTGTTAACAAGTTTACCTACGGAACGTCTCAACATATGCTTTTCACATGTGACACACAAAGCTTGTTAGTAAGATATCCCTGGTTCTCGATATTTAAATTTAATAAAAAGTAAAGTGATATGTACTGTGTCAACATTCATATATTTTCTCACCTGTATTAACTTCCTAAGTCCTAAATACTGTAAGCAGAGGAAACTCTGGGTGTCTATTGTAAACACACCAGATCAATGGTATTCAACCTTTTTTGTTTGCGTGTCCCCACATTTGGACTGTATCTTAATAGTCAAGTACACTTGATTTGATGCAGACTTTATGAATGTACATTTATCACACACTTGAGATCAAAGTCTGCAACTGACTATTTGGATGGCAAACTATCGTTTCCACACTCTTGAGTTTGCAGTGCTACTTCCAATCATTGAGCTTAGAAACTATTTTGAACGCCATCTATCAGCCCATTACCATAGATCACATTACTCTATGAGCTCTTATCTTTAGCAGACAAAAAAAATATTTCCAGTCAAACATCGCATCAATGGTGTGTGAGGGTTGCATCGGCACACTTCATGACTATTCGGATGGCTCTACACTTGATCACGTGATTGCCAATGCAACTATCAAGTGAACGTCAAGGGCTGACGGTGCATGAAGTAGACTATTCGGTTACAGCCATAATTTCTCATAAACTTTGTACCCCCAAAGTTGCTGGTGCATAATACAAGTTACACATATTCTATAATCTACATCTATGGTAGAGATAAAAGAGAGAGAGAGAGAGAGAAACAAATTAGCGCTCTTAGATCATATCCTTTGGTCTGGATCTCTTGTGGCTAACCCTAAATCTGGTCCTGATTATTCTGTGTTTATAATTAAAATATATATTTTAAAATTTTATATACCCCCTAAGATGTATTCACGTATGTACCCCAAGTTGAATACCACGGCTATAGATATATCTAATTTTAATTTTAATTGGATAATTGTTGTAAACCTACATAACTGGTACTATACTTTAAAGTAAGATTGTAATAGAGAAAACCTTTAAATGGTAACTATATTAATCTTATCGTAAAAAATGACTTCAGTATTTTAAAATTCTAACAATCTCGATTTCTTTCATCTTTGCATCTCACTTCCTATCCAGATTACATACACCCTAACCCTTGTAACATTTCTCTTCAAATGTTCATTCTAATGACTTGACTATAGATAGTTATCATAATACTTTATATTATATTCATTAAAAATAAGAATTTAATAGTATTTTTGTTTATAATCTTTTTCCTTTGTGCCCAGAATCTATCCCTTTCTAAACCAAGCTGTATGCAACTTTGCAAGGGACCACGGAGATGCCAAGAATGATAAAGAGTATTACATCAGTTTTGTTGAAGTCCCAACAAGACATAAAGTCCGAGAGTTGACAACGGTAAAGATCGGAACACTAATCCGTATCACAGGTCAGGTAGTCCGGACGCATCCCGTGCATCCGGAGCTTGTGTCTGGGACGTTTGTCTGCTTGGACTGTCAGACTGTTATCAAGGATGTAGAGCAGCAGTTCAAGGTGGGTGCTCTTTTTATAATATAGTTGGTGGGGAAAGAAAAAAGGATTGTATGTAGCTAATGATGTAACACTTGTTAATATTTTACCCCTCTCAACATTTAATAAAACACCGCAAGTTGTGCACAAACTCTTTTCAATGTAAGGTTATACCTGCACATCTATTTGATTGTATTTATTATTAAAAAACTTGTTTGTATTCTGTAAGAAATAGTAATCAGAACATTAGCATTAATATAAATTAATCAATAGTTTTTTTTATTAAAAAAATTGATGCATATTATAAGCTTACTGGTACTTTTTGTAAGGATGTGTAATATTTACCATGTAAATTGACATATTAAGTGACCCTAAACAATGTAAAACTTCATCTACCTTCTTTTACAATAATATCACGCTAGTCTCGACCCACCAACACTCAGCTTCCTCACATTATCAGTTTTGCATAGTTAATTAACACATCTCACTGCTCACGCCAGCAAATTTTTCCAGTCGGGTGGCATTATTAGGTAGCCGGGCATGTAATACTTTACAATATTTGATGATTTGTGCAACAAACATTAGTTTTAGCCTGATGGTTTGCCTGTTCAAAAGACTCTAGGGAGAACACTGCATTTGTAGCAGTGATCTAGCAGTATACATTATAAAATCACTACCGTGTCTCTTGATTGATTGCAATGGAGAAGTTTTTTCTTGTGGGGTTTTTCTATTCTCCATGCTAATGCAGGTGCATTTTATCCTCATCCCCTCTTTAGAATAAGTCATTTGGTCATTCCATGGTAACTCATGTTACTATCAGATGGCAAAACTAAGTTTTTTTAAACCCTGAAATAAAGATAAAGTTATATCTCTTCACCCAATATTCTTTCCTTTCACCATGCTCTATCCGCAGAACATGTTTTTTGGTTTATTTCTACATTATTTGACTGTTAATTGAATAATTATGCATGGTAACTCATATTACTATAAAAGGACATGACATTAGTGTGCATGACTTTAAAGGTTTTTCTTTTTTCTTCTTGTAGGGGTTGAATGTTTAAGAAAACTGTCAATAGATTTACAGCACCCAATGTTTACAATCTATTAGGAATATTAAAATTATATTCTAAACAAATATTGAGTTTTAAAAGATTTTGCAAAACCTGTCTGTAATTCAAATTAAATTTGTCCTTATGAGTAGAAAGTAGATTAAAAATCTTAGTTATCTTGCAGCTGAAACTCAAATAAAGCTACTGGTATCCCATGTTGAAGTATCACTTTTACCTGGTATAAGTCACTTTCCTGAACTCACTGAAATCACAAAGTTAATGTAAACAAATTTTTAAGGTTTTACTGAATGAAACAAATATCCTAAAATAATTCTTTACATTTATTTGATTGTAAAAATAACACATGTTCTCTAAAGATCGGTAAGTGAACTAAACATAAACAAGTAGTTCAAAAAATGTAAAAGGCTATTTACTTAGATAATTTTTCATTGACTATTAAATCTTTTGAAAACTTATAGAACATTCATTCTTTCTCCATTAACTTGTATTAATGGCGCTGGTAAAAGTTCCGCAATTTGGTCAAATTTAACATATGGCTCTGTCTCTTCTGTGTTTACACGAAACACCTGGCGGCTATTACCCACTTTACTCGGACAAAGAATTTGAACAGCCATCTCGTCATCCACTGGAGTTTGGCAGATCGCAGCATATTAATACACTTTCGTTGTGTTTTCCTCTGTAAACTCAACTCTGACAAAAGTGCCATGGGGAATGTCACTGAGTGTCACCTTAGATTTCTTTTCTTATAGATTGTGGTCTTTGTCACAGTCCGACTCAGAGCCTGAGCTATATACTTGGGAGTAAATAGATCTTCTCGGCAGTGTTTCTCCTATGTTTATGGCTGATTCACTGTCATAAGGAGAAGTTGATTCGTCTGCTAACACATCAAGTACATAAATACCTTTTGTGAGAAAATGAGTCATGCATGAACTTTAGAGATACCCTTTACAGTGAATGCAGTTCGGAAAACGGTTTTTAAGTCCATCTCCAGATTTTGGTTTATAATATCTTGGTGTGTCATTTGAATGACAGAGACATTACTTGATTTCATTGCTGTATTAAAAAACTGTTCTGCATTAAAAACTACTATAGCTTTGTTTCTCAATATTTCTTGTCAAACCACTCTTGTTACGGCACCACCAATACCATCAACCGGCCCTTTACCATATGATGTGGCGAAGTAATTCAAAACTATATTTTTTCCTTTTCTATTTTGAAGAACCTTTAGCGCTTCTGCTATGTATTTGTTTTTAAACTGGCTGCTTGGCCCATCTGACCACATCCTAACTTCTATTACTTTTGAGGGCAGTTCATAAAAAATTCTACTTATGTATGCTAGCAGATTGTCCTTTGGATGAACACACTGACATAAGGATGCTGTTTTTCTTTAAACCATAGACTATAGGTGAACAGGTTGACCTGAGGTTGACATCATTGGAATCTTTGTATCTCGTCTTGGGCAATGCATGTATAGTTATATGAAAAGTCTACATGAATTAAGGCTATGGTTGGGTCATAATCTTCATAGGCAGTAGTTTTACTCTGTGGTAATGTTAATTAAATTTGTTCTAAACATATTATAAAATAATTAAAAAAAACCACTGAAATGACACAACAATATTGACAGTAATCTGCATTTCTAAAATTTTGAAATTGCAGATTAATGGAAATATTGTTGTACATTTTTGACTTTGATTTAAAAAATATATATATTTTTTTTCAAAGTAGCTTCTGACTAAGTGTAATGTCTGAGCGATTACAAATGTAAAAGTTTAATAACATTTCTTCCCACATCATTGGTCACACGGTCTAATGTGTTATTGAGAACGATTTTTTCCTAAAGGTCTCCCTCTTTCCTTCACACAAACATAAGCTTATACCCTTTGAGAGGCTACCTTCCTTATTTCTATTAGTTTAATTATCTTATGTGTAACGGGTATGCAGTGAAAAAAACTCATTCCTGTAATTCACTGCACTCTAATAACAGATGGTTGCACCACTTATCTGCTCAAATTTTAGAGTAGGTTAAAATAGTCTAGTGAAACACTGAATGGGATGACAACCTGCTGGTCATTGTGTACAATTAATTTCTATGAATTAATTTCCTGTTTTCCAGTACACAAACCCAACAATCTGCCGCAACCCTGTGTGCAACAATCGTCGTCGTTTCATGTTAGACGTGGACAAGTCTCTCTTTGTTGATTTCCAGAAGGTTAGAATCCAGGAGACACAAGCGGAACTTCCAAGAGGATGTATCCCTCGCAGGTAATTTACTTGTAGTTAGGACTAGAGATGGGTCGAATCCACTATTTCTCGAATCTGAATCTCAAATCTTAATCTACATTTTATTTTCGAATCTCGAATCCAAATCCTAGCAAACTGTTAGAAATTAAATGAATTAAATGATTTACAAATAGACCTACATTACGCAATATAGACCTACACTGTAAATTAAGATTTATTTCAATCATGCTTTCAATTTTGACCAACACCAACCACCCCTCGCAAAATACTGGTACAAATCCAGCCAAATTAAACAATCTAGACTCATATTATTGTTTAAAAATCAAATCAATCAACATTTGAGTATCTTTTAGTTATTTTTAAAAGTGTTGATAGGTTGAGCTAAGTTTCTAAAAAAATATGTGAAATAAACAAACAAATTAGGCCTATTTACCTTTTGATCAATTTTAATCAACATTGAAGTATTATAATTTATTTTGATAAGAAATTAAAATAAAAACAGATTTAAAAAAAGAAACCAAAACAACATGCTTAACAATTAAACATGCATTGGAAATAGCGAACTCAATAATGCCAAGTATGAATTATTATTATTATTTTATGTCTATTATCTATCGTTGCGTAGAAAACAAGAAATGCATTCGATTCTTGCGATGTATCGATTTCTGAGCATTAATTTTATTTGAAATGCGAACATATTTTCGACTCCAATATGTTCATTCCCAAGTTTCAGAAGTTTCAGAAGTGAGCATGCGCTAAAACGGCCGAGTCGAAGTTTCCCATAGAGGTGGGAGGGTAGGGTATTAGGCACGTTAGATTTTCTACACCTAACAATATTTTATTCATGCTTATCTCTTTTATCTGACAAATAATAATTACGGATTAAGTTGTGCTTTTTAAGTAGGCCTAATTTTTGGATTCAAAATAATTATGCTTTGTTTGTGAGGTGAAAGATCCGAACATCGATTCCAGTAAGACACCGAATCTTCGAATCTTGAATACATGTCAAGATTCGGTGGATTTGAGGATTCGAAGATTCGAGTGGCCCATCTATAGTTAGGACAAGGTCAAGCAAATCAGTAAATTTCTTGTTCAGAAAATAATTTGATTTTCCTAGATGGTTTCACATATTCCCTTTATGCAAATCTAGGTAAACTTCCACTAAATTCTATCTTCCTTACACCCAAACCATTTAATTTTAAAATTAATACTCAGATAGCCCGAACAACCAATAAGATGTAGAACACAAACTGGCCATCCTTCATAAAAATTAGTTTATCTCCTTAAAAGATTTAAGTTAAGGAAAGTTATGCAATTTTATGATAAAGCTAATTCATTTTTGTAATACCTTATAATAGTTCAGTAAAGTCTTATAAGACCCAGAAAGCTAATTTTGGTGTCTTGTTAACTTTGGTTGGTTTTAATAATGTTTGAAAAAGAAATTATATGGTTTTTAAAGTCATCAAAGTCAAACATAATTTTGGGAGATTTTAATACCGGTAGGTTTGACTGTTTGTTTGATTAGGAAAAAAATGTGATAGATTTTCGCTATGTTTGTGTGGTCACTTTTAAGTGAATTTATACTCTCTTGACAAAAATATTGTCAATATTTAGAAACAGAGCATAATGATGTTAAATTGATTAAGTACAAAGCATAGTCAACATTTTCAAGGATACAAGAAAGTTACAATAATAAATTATTGGTTTTATTTTGAAATGTTTGTCGTGCAAAAATTGTCATTACAATCAAACACACATTTATAGAATAATTTGATATTTTAGTTTAAAGAACCTATAAATATAAAGTAATAATAGTAATAATGATATTAATACTAATCATCATCATCATCATCATCACAATCATGAACAGTTTCCAGCCACTGGCCGAGTCTGTTTGGAACATGAGCCTCTCCAACATATTCTGTCTCCCCGCCACCTCTCCTCCGCCATGACCCAGTCTTCTTCTCCGCCATGACCCAGCCTTCTTCCCTCGCCATGACCCAGCCTTCTTCTCCGCCATGACCCAGCCTTCTTCTCCGCCATGACCCAGCCTTCTTCTCCGCCATGACCCAGTCTTCTCTCCACTCCGTTTTGCCAGCTGTCCCTCGGCCTCCGGTCCCTCAACTTCAATATCCAACATCTTATTTTGTATCTTTTCCACCTCCATTCTCCTCACATGACCATACCACTTTAGTTGTGACTTCTCATCCTACCTACCCTTGTCACTCCTATAGTACTTCTCAGAAATTTCATGTTGTAGTCTTGAACTATTTTTATATCCCGTTCCTTAACAAACCATGTTTTGTATCATATTATCGTTTTTTGGGGGGGCTAATTTTGTTTCTAACCAAATTTTACCTGTGTGAGTCTAGTTACATACAGCCCTAATCACTCCTTCTATTGAAAAACCACATAGTAGCTAGATGATTTAACAATTAACCATTCTACAACACATGCTCTATTTAATAATATGTATAGTGTGGAAGTGATCCTTCGCGCGGAGACCGTAGAGACAATCCAAGCGGGAGATCGCTACGACTTCACGGGGACCCTGATTGTGGTGCCGGATGTTGGTGTACTCTCCCTCCCAGGGGCCAAGGCTGAGATAGGATCTCGTCACAAGGGTGGGGACTACATAGCGGAAGGTGTTCGGGGTTTGAAAGCGCTTGGCGTCAGGGAGCTCAACTATCGCATGGCATTCCTAGCCTGCAGCGTGCAGCCAACTAACCCAAGAGTGAGGAAATTAGGATTAACATAATATTAAATGTATTATTATGAAAATACCAGTTATTATATATGGTTCTGTTCACAAATGTTAGAACTTAGATTCAATAAATAGGCTACTTTTTTTCTAAGGATTCTTTATTACTAGTAGAGAGATTCAAACTGGTGACATTTAATAATACTTGGTGTATTCTTGAATTACACTCAAATCTATTAGTTTTTGTTTTTATAAACTAGGGCCTAACTTTCTTTTAGAACAAAACAGAATATTCAGTTCTCCTGGTATTTATTGATTACTGTAAGAGGAGAAACCTTGCTTTTAACAAAAACAAATTTTTTGGTCATGCCCAAAACCGAACCCAGCACCCACGGCTCACTCAGACGAGCTGAATGCTTTAAGCATTTACCTAAGTTTCTCCATGCCTAACTTTTGCCTTGGGAATGCATATGATAAGTACCGTAGTAACTTTTGTTATCAGCCAAACTCTAATTTATTACTTTGATTTATTCAGTTTGGAGGTGCGGACATGTTGATGGAGGAAGTGACAGCAGAAATGATGAAGGAACAAATGACAGACGCAGAGTGGAACAAGGTATACGAAATGAGTAGAGACCGCAACTTGTATCAAAACCTTGTCACATGTTTATTCCCATCCATACATGGCAACAACGAGGTCAAACGGGGTGAGCTCTTTATACAAATATTGTTGATTAAGTAGATGTAGCCTAACTTATATTTAAAAAAAACCTGTTTGAATTAGTTAGATACTTTTGTAACGGGTAAACATTACTCTATATTAATACAATTTTGAAATAGTTTTACATAAATGACCCGCCTCGGTGGCGTAGTTGGCTAACGCGCTTGTCGTGGTGAGCTCGACTGCTGAGGACGGGGAGATCGAGGTTCGAATCTCGGTCGGGTGAACTGGGGGTGGTTTTTCCTAAATGGTTTTCCACTCCCCCTCCACGCGGATGCGGGTTCACTTCCTCTAATTCAACCTTCCCAATTCCTAATCCATTAGAGTAATTAGTACTTAAAGCGTATAACCCGAACGGGTAGTAAGACGCTAAATATTATTATTATTATTATTATTTACATAAATGGTACGAGTGTTTGTTGGTAACTTTTTCATGTGCTAACAAAAGGAAAAATGGCACCAAACAGCCATATTAAATTAAACACTGAGAGAAGAATAGAAGGGCAGAACTTGTAACCTATATGGCGGAGAAGATTCTAAGGTGATCAAAGACTAGTGATTTTTTAAACTTTTACTGATTTAAATGAAATATTCAGAAAAATATAGGACACAGTGTTAAGTGTTACTAATATTAAATTCCATAAGGAAAACCTCTTTTCACTTTATGAGGTAATTGTATTATATTTTGAGGAAGGTATAGGAAAGGTGGATAGAAACCTATAAAAGGGGGACAAACACAATATGGCCTTTACAATGAAAAGAAGAACACAGTTCACACTTTACACTGCTGATTTTCTTTAAGGGGCAACCATTACCTCTTTGTCCATTGGCAGCAGTGTAAAGTGTGAACTGTGTTCTTCTTTTCATTGTAATTCATTGTAAAGGCCATATTGTGTTTGTCCCCCTTTTATATGTTTCTATCCACCTTTCCTATACCTTCTTCCAAATATAATGTAATATTAAATTCCATCAATCGTTACATCACAAAGGAAATAATTAACTATACTACGAATGAGAATAAAACATACTGTTCAAAGCTTGGAATTAAAATAAATACTAATCTTCTGGTACATTTAGTGAAGTAGGAAGAGGGGTTATCTCTGGTGCATCTTTTCTCCAGGAGTGGTTCTCTTGTTATTTGGTGGAGTCCCCAAGACTACAATGGAAGGAACGACACTTCGTGGGGATATTAACTGTTGCATTGTTGGGGACCCCAGTACGGCCAAGTCACAACTTCTCAAACAAGTGAGTTAATAAATATCTTGACATCAAATTAAAACAGTGGGACCTTCATGCGTCATTTTAATAATCCAAATTACATAACATGCTCTTGGTAGGCTAGTTTTGTTTTCTAATTTATAGGGGGATGCAAAACTTTGACTTGGTTTCAAAAAGATCATTAACTTTGTCCTCGCTTGAAAAAAAAAATCGGGCTTTGGAAATTACAAAGCTAATAATAAAAATATTGACAGCTAAAAATACTCAATCAATTTTAAATCATCACCAGTCTGAACTGTTATGTACTTTACTAATTACTATTTAGATGAAAAAAAAACTATAGTAAGTTAATTGAATTGTAAGCTATGATAATAATTTGATTTATCAGATTAGAAGTAAATATTCAAAATGACTTAATTAAACTTGTCGTGAGTGATTTTAGTGCATACACTTATATAAATAATCACAGAATATTTTTTAAAGCATAAAACAATTGGCAAAACAACATTCAAAATTTTGGTATACTTCCGATTTGAATTTGAGAATATTTCATATATTTAATTCAAGCTTGGTTCAAATTGAATAAATTAGACTTCGCAAAACTCTACTAGTTTCCTTTCCATTCAAATATTAGAGAAGTTTATTTTGGTCAACCAGCTTGTATTTACTTTTTTCCACCTCTTTATTCACTTTGTCCTAATTTGAGTCCTGTGCGTTGGAAAAATTAGACTCGTAGCTTAGTGTCACATCTTGGGAAATCCAACCAATTTTTAAATTATGACTTACTCAAGCTAGACAGGAATTGTAAAATGTACTATTGTATTCCCAATCTGACACCTTAGCTCAGTCGTGTCTGTCTTTTAAGCTAAGGACCCCGAGTTTGATTCCTGGTATGGCTGAAAATTTTGATCATAGATGAGATGAGGGTTTACCCTTTCACAGAAATGAATTAATGGCTGGGGACTCGATGTTGTGCCTGTCCTAGTCTTATTAAGTTATATTGTAAGGCATATGAAGCTACGACAGGCCTAGCAAGTCAGCAAGCTGTTAGTGGTAAATTTATGGCTTGAATAAAAAACTAACCACATGCTGGAAACAGTAATGGATGTAAAACTAAAACTATCGTTTTCCAGGTAGCGGACTTCAGTCCTAGAGCGGTATACACGTCTGGTAAAGGCTCAAGTGCTGCAGGTCTAACGGCCGCCGTTGTCAAGGACGAGGACTCTTTTGACTTTGTCATTGAGGCAGGAGCACTAATGCTGGCCGACAACGGGGTGTGTTGTATTGACGAGTTTGACAAGATGGATCCCAGAGACCAGGTGGCTATCCACGAAGCAATGGAGCAACAGACCATTTCTATTGCCAAGGTAATACAACTGCCAGTGTGTGGCGACACTCTTTAAGAAGCTGTTTATTTGATAGGTGTCACCTGCTTCGGTGGCCAAATGGTCTAAAGTATCACTCTCATGATGTATGGTGAGATTGGGGTTCAAATTTTGGTCGAGTCTAGTCATGGTGGCTTTTTATAAATGGTTTTTCACTCTCTTTCCACACAAATTCGGGTCAAATACCTATAAAATACTACTTTCTCATCTCTACCCCATTAGACTATCATATATATGCTTATAACCTGAACAAGTAGTACACCGCGATGATAAAAAAAAATTGTTCAAATCCATTTTTTCTAGGATTCAATTTTAAATTATTTTACCTCCCAAATATCAAATATAAATTAGAGATGACTTTATACGTATAAGATGTTAAATCTCCTGTAGTGGAATGATTTTATTCTTTAATTCTGATTTTCTTTTACATTGAGGGGTAAATTAATCTTTCAGGGGCCAGATTGTTAGGTTTATTCAATAAAGATTTTTGAATAAATCATTGGTAAGCACCATAATATCTCCAAAAAATTACTTAAAATACAAAATTAAAATATTTGTCTTTAATCTCTAGTCTGAATTTTTTTTATCTTCAAATCTCAACTATTCTTAAGGATTTGAGGGATTAAATAATTTAAAAGGCACATTCCTTATATATTTTATAGGAGTTAATAAATGATATAATAATTATAAAGCATATGTAGCATAAAAGGTAACACACAAACCATTAGTGCAAACACTTAGAAAGAGAACAAAGGATATATCTAAAAGTCCATATTATTTAACTTTTGTATGCAGATTTTCATCGCTTTCATTTTTTGGTAATTGTAAATTGGGATCCATTTGAACATTGTTTATCTTTTAGATGAGATGCTCGAATTCTATGTAATTTAAGGGATTTAAGATTTGTAAACATTTCTAATAGATATCTCAAATACAATTTATTATTAATGCCTTTACTTAAAATCACAATTTTAAACAGTTGGTATCAGTAATTATATAGACTTGTGTAATCGAGAAAATAAGTAAATCATAAAAAAGGACAAAATAGTAAATATACATATTATAATGTAAAAGACATGACAAACGAAATAGCATTTGTCATTGGTACAAAGCCTTTAAAAAGAATTTGAAATATAGTATTTGTCTCATCTCCCTAAACTTTTTTTCATCTGAATGAATTTAAATTTTATCACATTTACTAGAGTTGGGTCAAATCCATTATTATACGAATCCGAATCTCCAATTTACCTTTTATCCCTGAATCTCAAATCTGAATCTGAATTTTGGAAAAAATTATGAAAATAAGAGGAAATATAAATATAATAGATTAATAGAAAATATAAATAGTAACTAAATGTTAAAATTCTTTCTTTTAATCCGTTCATTATAACATTCATACATTCAGTTAAGGTATAGGAAAGGTGGATAGAAACATATAAAAGGGGGACGAACACAATATGGCCTTTACAATGAAAAGAAGAACACAGTTCACACTTTACACTGCTGCCAATGGACAAAGAGGTAAGGTTGCCTCTTAAAGAAAATTGATCGTCACCGCCCATTCCCCCGACCCAGGTTTCATTCTATCGGAACTCATCGGGGAGGAGTATGAAACGCAACTTCCTAAAAGAGAAAACCAAAAAAACAAAAGGGGAAAAAAGGAAAATGGTAAAGAATGATAGAACACATAGATAGGAACATGTAAAAGGTATAACATAAAGGACAAATACAGGAAAAGGACATTGGATGCGAATATATATTGATATAACTCTATAAGGAAAACCTCTTTTCGCTTTATGAGGTAATTGTATTATATTTGGAAGAAGGTATAGGAAAGGTTGGGACGAACACAATATGGCCTTTACAATGAAAAGAAGAACACAGTTCACACTTTACACTGCTGCCAATGGACAAAGAGGTAAGGTTGCCTCTTAAAGAAAATTGATCGTCACCGCCCATTCCCCCGACCCAGGTTTCATTCTATCGGAACTCATCGGGGAGGAGTATGAAACGCAACTTCCTAAAAGAGAAAACCAAAAAAACAAAAGGGGAAAAAAGGAAAATGGTAAAGAATGATAGAACACATAGATAGGAACATGTAAAAGGTATAACATAAAGGACAAATACAGGAAAAGGACATTGGATGCGAATATATATTGATATAACTCTATAAGGAAAACCTCTTTTCGCTTTATGAGGTAATTGTATTATATTTGGAAGAAGGTATAGGAAAGGTGGATATATGTTTCTATCCACATTTCCTATACCTTCTTCCAAATATAATACAATTACCTCACAAAGCGAAAAGAGGTTTTCCTTATAGAGTTATATCATATATGTTTCTATCCACCTTTCCTATACCTTCTTCCAAATATAGTACAATTACCTCATAAAGTGTAAAGAGGTTTTCCTTATAGAATTATACATTCGGTTAAGTGATACATTACTGGTCTGGGGCCTGGTTGTTATGTTTATCCTATAATTATAATTGGTTTTGAACCACCAATAAATAGTGTTAAAGCTCTGAAACATATTTCCTTTGAAAAATAAACAATAAAAGGATTTTAGTTGTAAATCTGAAATTTTCTCAAATCTTCAAATTTTGAATATTCTTAAAACTTCATGATTCTCATTCCTAATATTTACATGGTATTCTGGATGGATTGTCATGTTAAAGTGATCAAATAGTGAATAAAAAGTTATTTTATTTGAGGGGGAGATCTTAAAGGATTTTGGTAAATGATGATTTGCTAATAAATGTGTCACTGTGTAGGCGGGGGTAAGAGCAACGTTAAATGCCAGGACCTCTATTTTGGCTGCAGCTAATCCCATTGGAGGTCGCTACGACAGAGCCAAGTCACTACAGCAGAACATTGCGCTCACAGCTCCCATTATGTCCAGGTTCGACCTGTTCTTCATTCTTGTCGATGAGTGTAATGAGGTAAGAGCATTTTTGTATGTCTTAAGGAAGAGATAGGCATATAATCCAAATAGGTGGGCCTTTCTAAGAAAATTGACCCAAGCATGTCCACTTGCAATTTTCCAACTATACTAGATATCATCGCTGAGGGAATTGCATGGTTAATTTAGGAAAGCAGCTTTATCACTTTCTGCTTTTTGTGTGGGGGATTCCCCCTCAAATATAAGACAAGTTTAGCAACGCTGGTTAGTCAAGGTTGCCAGTAGCTTTTTCTTACCCCAGCACACCACCTTCAGACACACCTGAGAGCGAGGAGATTGAGCAACAGTTGATTGAGAGAGAGCAAAGACCCCATTGCCTATCATGTTTTTTTGAAAGTTTCTTCGTTGAACTTTATAGTAAATTCAGGAGTTTGTTTTTTCGGGGTTTTTAGAATAATATTTGGTGTAGGTCTACCAAGTTGTTTTAGTTTATAACTTTTCTTTTTGAGTATACAAACTAATTAGTTTTTGCAAAATGTTTTGCACGGAATTCATATTGATATAAAGAAAATCATTTTAACAATGATTAAGAGATCAAAAACAACTATTTATATAAGCTCATGTTTATAAATTATCCATTTTGTGGGAACTAAGCAAGAATAATTGCAATTTAAAAATGTATTAAATTTTATAGCAACTCATGATTCCAAAATAAATATCAGCGTTCACTATCGAGTTGTGCACCAATCCACATGCTAAAGGGATGCTTCGAAACTTACTAACTAGTTCAACAACCTCACTTTGTTTCACTGCGCATGCTCAGATGGTTGCACACACCTACAACTTAGTAGAGGCAGAACGGCAGCACTAGCAGTCAAGCTCACAAGTGGTATAGTAAAGAGAATGTATGCGCTGCGCAAGAGCATAGCCAATTTTAACCAATTCAATCTAAATAAATATGTTGATTCTCTGTTAAGGTGTAGCGATTCAGTAAAACCTATTACCAATACCGATTGTTTAAAATAATTGTTCATGCTATGATTATTTACACCGATTAGTCACGATTATCGATTATTTATTAGTAAATAAATATTGGTAAATATCTTAACAGTTAATAAAATATTTTATTTAAAAATCAACAGTTAAAGCTTTAATAATCTTAATTTTTTATTAATCTCTTAGAACCGGTGATTAATCTTTGCATAACTGGCAAACGTTGGAACTAGATTGTTATTTTTATTTATGGTATGAACTTATATTTCTTTATCTGGTTATGTTTTGTAATAAATAAAATGATAGAACATTAGGAAAATGGTAAAGTACAAATAAAAGATCAACATTAACACACATTTACACACACTCGATGCTATTATAGTATCTTTCTCAGGAAGTAGTAGTAGTAATTAGACTAAGGAAGATGCTATAATGGCATCAAAATATCAAAGTGTGTGTAAATATGTGTTAGTGTTTTTACTTTTATTTGGGCTCTTAACATTTTCCTAATATTCTATCATTGTATTTATTACAAAATGTTTTTGCTCAATGCACTTTTTTCATACCTAATATTTATCTGATTATGTAATTTTTGCATAGCCCTCAACCCAGATTCAGTGTGTTTATGTGCTTTTTTGCGATTTTGTTCACTAAACTCTTGCCTAGAAAATTTTGCTTTAAGTGTTACTTTAAAAAACAATTAATTGCTGTAATAATCACTGATTATGATTAATTGGCAATGCAATAATAATCGCCCAATAACAATTCATTGGTATCCGCATTGGTAAACCCCTAATTATTTATGAAGAGCTGTTTAATTCATATATAATGAAATACTAGTGTGAAATTATAAGCAGTACACTTGCACTTGTGCACTCAAAGAGGAGTCACCACTGGATAAGGACCACGTCACACTATCTTGAAGCTAACTTAAGCTCAACTAGTTCAGATGGTTAAATTACCAGTACTCTTTAAGGAAAACTTCTAACTTTTTAAGTATATTTGTTTAATTTGAAATGGAAAAAGTGCATGACAAAGTGATAGAACTAACAAAATGGATTTTACAAGGAAAACAGGAGGAATACAGATCACACTTTACATTGTTGCTACTAGACAAAGAGGTATAGGTCAAGGAATTGTTCTGTGATAACCCATTTTCTTCAGGAAGCAGCCTTTACCTCTTTGTCCAGTGGCAGCATTGCGGAATTTAAACTATTCCAGTTTTCCCTGTAAAAGCCATAATGTGTTTGTTCCTTTTTATTTGTTCCTATCCCCGTTCCCTGTATCGTTTCCCATAAATGACAAGGATAGTTAGTTGTTAGTTTTGACTTCTAGTTAATGAGCCATCACTTTGATAACCCATTTCTTTCAGGTGACAGATTATGCAATTGCTCGCAAGATTGTTGATCTACATAGCAACATAGATGACACCACAGAGAGGACGTACACTAGAGAAGAGGTTCTTCGTTATATCACGTTTGCTCGCCAGTTTAAACCCATCATCAATGAGGTGAACTGGGACATTTATTCTCTACAAAATAAATAATTTATCACAAAAATTGTCATGTGGAATATAAAACAATATATATTTTTGTTAAATAGACCTCTCCTAAATACTCTGGTTAATTTTGTTGATTAAAGTGTGAATCAATAATAAGGAAACTAAAGGGGTCTAATCCGAATCCCGATTTCGATTCTTAAATTTTTTATCTTAAACCAAAGTGTGTGTGCTCAAATCTTTAAAAATGTACAATTTTAGTTAATTGACAATATTTAAAATTTTGTTAAAAAAAAGGAAGTTAAAATCTTCATCCTACTGAACAAACAATATTGGATTTATGTCACAAAAAACATAAAGAAGGCTCACTTTGTAAATTAATTATATTAACATACTTTTTACTTTTTTGTGATTTTGTTATTCTACCAACTACACAAGTCTATATAATTTTTCATTTTCATTTTATTTGAGGTATTAAATGCACCTTTTCTGAACTGACTGATTATATCAGAACTTGACCTATAAACTAACTTAAATCTTGAACAGACACAACCTCTTGTCCCCGGCCATTAATTCATCACTAAGAAAGGGGAATCCCTCATTTCACCAATGATAAATTTTTCAACAATGCCAAAAATCAAACTCGGGATCCTTATCTCAATAGGCAGACACTACCAAATGAGCTTAGCTGTCGGATACTCTATATAATTCCTCTCATCAATTGCTTATAATTGTTATATAAAGTCGCTGGTCTTCATAAATGTATTTGAGATATTTGTTGAGATTTTTACAAATCCTCAATTTTCTCAAATATCATAGGAATCTAGGGTTGAAGGATTCGAAAAAATGAAATTGAAATCTCTAATGAAAACGACACACATTATAAAGTTTTTAATCCTTTTAGTTAAATGTTGTACAAGGCTACATATTTTTTTCTTCTAGTATATTTTCTAAACTTGTACAAAGCTTCATATTTCAAATTTGAATCTTAATTTTTTTGGGATTCATATTTGGATTGAATTGGTGAATTGTAGTATTTCTAAGATTTATATAATATTCTAAATGTGAAATCCAAATAAATCCCAGATTAGGTTCGATGTAATTTCATTCAAAATTTGAATCTAAAAGCTATTTTACTTTTTAGAGAAATTAGCATGGATCCAATATAATTATTCTTGACCACACAACTTACAAATCCAGTAAAATTCAAGATCTAGTTGATATTTAGACAAGTTTTACTGACCTTATTTTTACATTATACTTGATTTAAAAATATATAGCATAGGATATTTTGGCAATTATATTAATTTTAGATTAAAAACATATAAAAATGTGGTTTTTGATGGAATTTAAATAAGCCTAATTAATTTTAAAATAATGTTCTCCAACTGATGAATAAATTTAAATATTGTAATAAAGGTAGATCCTAAATCCACAATGTGGCTTTGAAACTTTCAATAGCTATTTATTTTTTAACTTCCCTTGAATCTTCCTCAGGTTTAAATTCCCTACCTCCTTAGTACAGATGGATTAGTTGACCTTGTGGATGACCTTGAAAATATAACCTTCCCTGCTCACAAGTTACAATCACTGCAAAACCACTGCTATCTCTCATTCAATGACCTTTTATTCTTAAAACAACCCTTCCATCACCTCCTTTACCATCCCCTTGTTATTGAAGGAAGAGCTGATTACAGGCGACTTACTGACTATGCTATATTTGGCCAGTGATCAATTGGCAATTGCAATTGTCATCTGTACAAACCGGGCTAAATACTGGGCCTGTGTGTACAGAAATAAAAATATTCCTAGTTTTTGTGGTAACATTTTCTGATTTTTTATAATATGTTGGTTTGGTTCGGTGCAACAGGAAGCAGCTGACTTGTTGGTGGAGAACTATACTCACCTCCGCCAACGCGACACAGGTACAGGCAAGACAACTTGGAGAATCACAGTGCGGCAACTGGAGAGCATGATACGTCTCTCCGAAGCCATGGCCAAGATGGAGTGTTCCGATGAGGTAGAGAAAATTTTATCTATTCAGATATTTGTATGTGTTGATTACAATCTCTCTCTAAAGGTCGCATTACACGTAGTAGGTTGCAGCGCTGCTTTCTGACATCGTTTGCAGCACTGCGAGCTGATAAATCTTGGTTACCTATTACACACAAGCTGCATTCTGACGAATGATCATCTTGCCTCTCAGAGGAGAGTTATTTTATCGTCCACACTTGATTTTGCTGGTTCAGTTTGTGCTAGGATGTCTCGTCAATAACAATAAGATGAAGAGCTGCTTCTATTGTACGGGTACTACCAAAGTTTGAAATCTTGTAGTGTTGTAAAACGCAGAAAGAAATGTGTGTGTAGTCGAAATTTAGTGTCAAAATGGAACTTTGTGTCACATACTGTGATGATTTTACCTGAATTAGATGTTTAAACTTCTGAAATTACCTATGTGTGAATGAAGACACCTACAAGCATCTTTTATCTATAGTCTTTCAGCGGTTAACCAAGCAAGATACCGTTATGAGAAAGTGACGGTCCTCTGGTCTGGTACTACCTTATCTTGACCAGGTACACACATGCGTAGTGCAACATTCGACAAGTTGGAAGTGCAGAAAGCAGTCGTCCGATCAGAAAATATCAAACTTGTTTGATATTTGCACTGCCATCTTTCTGATACACGCACTGATCATTTTGGTATTACATAATCATCTTGCAGCACTGCAATACGACGTCAGAAAGCAGCGCTGCAACCTGCTACGTGTAATGTGGCCTTAAATCATCAATCCCCCACTTCCAGGTGCCTTGTTACAAGTGATCAGGGAGTCTCAAGCTATTTTAAAATTGATCTAACTTTAATAAGAACTAAGAATGTGCCAAGTCCACTTTTTCAATTCAAAGTGCAGTCAAATTGAATAATATGAGATATTCCTTAAACAAAATATTGAAGTTTATTGTACTCACATTTAAATAATTTGTTCTTATATAACTTAATCTCTTCAAATAACTGGTCAGTTTTTATAAAAGTATTAATTAAATGTTCTAACATTATATATAGCCTGGGCCTATACTTACTAAACATGCGAACCAAGATTTTAACCTAAAACTTGTTTCTGATAGGTGAAACCTCAGGAAAAACAACGCATCCCTATGGCAATGCCCATTTTATTGAGCAGTCATAAGACGCACTTTTATCTTATCGACCATGACCAGATAGAAATATTTATTGGCCAGATTAAAATTTAATTATCTATCCAGGTGTCATATGACCGGCCCTTAGTCATATTTCTTATGGGCAGGCAAGTTGGGTGTTAATTATTTATGTCAATTATATCTTTATAATTACCATACATAAACAACTAAAAATGAACTTAACAACCAGGCCCCAGACCAGTAATTTAACTCTTAATTGGGAGTATGAGTGTTATAAGAATGTATTGTATGAAAGAAGGTAAACATTTGGTTACTATTTGTATTTTATATAATTCTATTATATTTCCTCTTATGTTCATAATTTTTTACAAGATTCAGACTCTGATTCGAGATTCAAAGGTAAAGTGGATATTTGAATCCGTAAAATAATGTATTGGACCCAACTCTATTTAAAAGTTATAAAAATGACATACATCTCCATGAGAATAATCCCAGTTATCTTTCAAATTGAGTATCTTTGTAGGTTTTGATAAAGCATGTGACTGAAGCCTACCGGCTGCTAAACAAGTCTATTATACGAGTGGAGCAGCCGGACATCCACCTGGAGGAAGATGAGGGGGCATTAGACGAGCCCATGGAAGTGGACACCCCTGCTTCCGGAAACAAGGAGGCATCTCAAGGTGGGGGTGCTTTTGTATGTTCAGTCTAGACGGGTTGCGTCCTTAATTTTACAAGGTTATATCTTAGACATGTTTGAGACTTGATACTAAAGTATTGTATCTGCCGGTATATAATATACATATTTGGGTTGGGCAGATGACAATGATTGGTTAATTATGACACAGTCAGTTAAGCTGATGATCAGGGTGGCTTATACTGATCATTAGATTTGTATTTTTGTGTGAAATTACTAGAAACTATATGATTATGCTGACAATGGTAAGTAAAATTTCAGATTTATTCTTTGTACCTTATTCTATTGCTTGGGAAAGAGTAAGGCAACGGAGGAGATAGGTTTCCTTTAAATTGTAAGAGGAAGTCAGTTCCCTTAATAACACTACATGGGATACTCAAACACATAGTTTTAATTTCTGACCTGAGCATGATGCCACTGGTGCATTGAAACAGGTAGTCAAAGTCAAAATAACTTTGTTGCTCTTGAAGCCAGAAATCAAGGAACAGGGAACTACAGCTAAGGAATAAATTCAATTTTTACTTTTCAAATTTAATAATTTTTTGTGTCATTACTCAAGATTAATACATTAAATTTTCAATATATCCATAGTCACATCATACTTTGATTCTTTTGACTTAATTTTAAGTATAATTGACTCAAATGTCTATTCTTTTGACTTAATTTTAAGTATAATTGACTCAAATGTCTATTTTAAAATGTACCTAATTTTTAGATGTTTATTACAATTTCAACATATTCATGATTAAAATGTATCATAACTTGTAAATATCATAACCAAATCTTTTTCAAATATCATTTAAATACTGTGCATATATATTATATTTATATTACTTATTTATGTTTTTCTCACGTAAATTTAGTACAACTTGTCCAACTTAATTAACCTAAAATTGAATTTTATTTTTCTTAAAAAAAAAAAGTTAAATCCTTAATTTCCATGTTTCATAAATATGGTAACTTATGTTTCAGGAGAAACCCCTGCTACTGAAGAAGATGAAATTAAGCTACCCAAGAAAAAGCAGATGACTCTATCTTTTGAGGAATACAAAACTATGTCTAACATGCTTGTGATTTATATGAGAAACGAAGAGGTGCGACAGGAAAGAGAAGGTTTGTGCCACAATTTTCAACAGTTTTCAATCCAGGAAAGTGAAGTTGAGCTCATTTTATATAACTATCTGATGACATAGAACAGCATTCATTTTAAAATAACTTAACAAGGACTACACAATTTCTTATGGATATTTAAATTTTTTAATTATACTTGATCTGTCTATACCAGCAATTCTTGATTTTTCTCATAGCTGACCAACCTTAATCCCATCTATGATCAAATTATGTTAAAGGGATCACCTCGGTAAGTGAGAAATTGCCTCACAGACGTTAGTTTTCATGAGGAGAAACAGAATACAGGAAGTTATCTGAGAATTAGTGGGGGTTCAGGGAGTACATGGGATAGTAGAGGAAGCAAGGCTGAGAGTATATGAGCGTGTAATAAAAAAAATTTAAAAGAGAATAATACTGAAGAGCATTCTTGTGATGTATAGGGGTGTGCGAAGATTCAAAACTTGACTTTGCTTTGAAACAAATATCAGCTTTGACTTTACTTCGAAAAAAATTCCCTACAATACACCAATAAAAATAATAACAGATGTATTACTCAATTTATGGTCAATTATTACCATTCTGAGTTATATACACTACAAATCAATGTTTAGGAAATAACTAGTAATTGAGCATTATAAGTTAAAATTAAACTGACCCACTGGAAAGGAGGAGGATGAATTATAATAATACTGATGATTTTGATTTAAAGCTCTAACACTGCTTATTAGTGTTTCAACTTCAACCTAAATTTAGGAAAAGCATACCATCCAGACCCTAGACCATTAATTTAACACTTAACTATATGTATGAATTTTAGAATGAATTCATTTTAGCAAAAAAGTTAACATTTAGTTAGTATTTCTATTTTCTCCCAGTGGCATTTATTCAATGGAAGCATGAGAAGCAATGTTTCCTTAAAATTAAGACAAGAAATAAAAATAGAGTTAAAAAAAATTATAATTAAAAACGAGTTCAACAAGTATGGCTACTGTTAATAGTTAATAATAGTTATGGCGGCAGCCCTTCTTGTGTAGAGCAAGTTTCTCAAGCCTTTATTTATCAGATTTACTGGTCAGCCGGCTGGTCTCGCTCCTTATTGTGTCATTTGTTTGTTTATGGGTTTGTCTGGCCCTCTTGAGGAAAGGGAAGCAACGTTTCCCTGGGAAAATATTAGTGCAGTTTAGTTTTGAAATTTACATATAATTGTACATAATATCATGTTTAAACCTTATTTTAGTTTTTTTTTTAGCAATATTCAATGGTTATAATGATGCTTGCTTGCAAAATTAAATATTTGTTATCAATTTTGCGTGTTCCATCCTCCTAGGGAAACGGTTTGTTTATTTGTACACAATAGTAGAATGACAAGTGCATCCACAAGTACAGCAATGGAGGATTGTGCTGTGAAATAAGTAACATTTTAAAGTGTAGTGTTTGATCCCAGTATTACAAAATTCAAATCATTTAAGGATGGACAGGAATGACTTTATTGTGAGGTGGGAACAAGACGGGAAATAATTAGGCATGAATGAGAATGGCTTTTTTACTTTGGGATGGGAACAGGAGGGGAAATAATTCAAAATATTGGGATTCAGGACGAGAATGGGAAATTTTAAAACTATGCCCTAGAATAATTTTAGATTAAAAATATACTGATTTATAAACTAATATAATAAGGCTTGTAAAAGCTATAATTTTATCAAAACCTGCTACAGTGGCCGCATGATCTAAGGCGTCATTCTTGCAATATACTAGACTGGCGATGACAGGAATATTCTAGTTTGATCCTAGCAGGGTGTATTAAGGGTGTATCTTTCTAAATGGCTTCCCACTCTATCCACACAAATATTGGTACACCTCTAAATTCAATCTTCCTCATTTTAACATACTAGAGTCATTAGTACCTAGGCATATTACTGGAACAGGTAATAAGACGCGGCACTAAAAAAAATATTGCTAAAGGTATTTAAAATAATTAAAAGTAACAGAATATAAAATAAAGGCGTGTGCAAATAGCATTTTTTTTATCAAATAAAATAACCAAATTTTTAATAATTATCAAATAGTTAATTTTATTACATTTCTGATGGAAATTATTTTTATTAGTTAATTTCTTTTGAAAATGGTGTTTTATATTTAATTATTTATATGTATTAAATAAAGTGCATTGAGCAAAAACAATTGGTAATAAATAAAATGATAGAATATTTGGAAAATAGTAGAGCACAAATAAAAGTAAAAACACTAACACATATTTACATACACATCAATACGTCGATGCTATTTTAGCATCTTCCTCAGGAAGTAGTGGTAGTTCGATTGAACAGGATGTTGTCTTCAGTGATGCCAACTTGAATGGTATGGATAAAAACTTCTCTGGTGGAGATGAAATTCTCTGAATGTTCCTCTATTACCCTATGGAAGGTAGGTGGGTCTGGGTTGAAATTAGCGAATATTTAGGTTGGGTGGTTTTCTAGACTTTGTGATCCATTGATGTGCCAGTACCCATCTTCTTAACTGAGACATTACATTGTGTCTTGTTAAATGATTTTAACACCTTGACACTGTAGCAGTCCTCAAAGTTGAGGTTATGAGTGGAGGCGTGTGCTGAAACGAGGTTTTCTGGATTCTTGATTTTTGTGACATGGCGGTGTCCATTCATTCGTTTACGGAGAGTTTCATTGTTGAGGCCAACATATTGTGCAGTACATTGTTGGCATTCTAGTTGGTAAATTAGGTTACTGGACTCACATGTGGGACTGCCTTAGATGGTATAGATGGAGTTGGTGATGTTGCTATAAAAAGTGGCTGTTGGATAATGTGTTTGACAGGTTTTGCAAACTGTTTTGTTACAGGGCTGAGAGCCTTGTTGTGATTGAATGAAAGTTGTGTCATTTTCAGTTTTGAGTTTAGGGTGTACCAGAAGATTTCTGAGTGATGGAGTCTGTTTATACACAATGACTGGTGGTTTTTTGAGAATATTGTTGGTACAGCTGGATACTTATAGGTTTTCACATATTATTACTACTTCCTGAGGAAGATGCTATAATATCATTGAAATATTGATGTGTGTGTAAATATATGTTAGTGTTTTTACTTTTATTTTTGCTCTACCATTTTCCTAATTCTATCATTTTATTTATTACATATTTTATTATTTGCAAAGTGCAAAAAAACATCATCTTTAAAACATACTATATGGCACCCCTACAGTATGAAACCGCAAAATATTATCTAGGTTTTAAACCTCTTAAAAGTTACTCAGGTTTATTAAAACTCCTTAAATGTTATCTAGGTTTAATACCCCTTAAATGTTCTTTTTAGGTGTGACACCTCTTAAAGGTGCTTGTTTAACATCCCCTATTCTCTAATATCTGGCTCGAACAACAGACACGCTGATCACTCATAAATGGTTGCTACTTCATTCTCCCCTTCTTCTCATTTCCACACCCCATAAGATAGTATTATTATTAGCACCGCGTCTTACTACTCGTTCGGGCTGTACGCACCAAAAGATAGTATTATTATTAGCACCGCGTCTTACTACTCGTTCGGGTTGTACGCACCAAAAGATAGTATTATTATTAGCACCGCGTCTTACTAGTCGTTCGGGTTGTACGCACCAAAAGATAGTAGAATATATCTCTGTCTTATAAATCTTTCAAGCAATTTCACTTTCTGAACCTAACAAATAATTGTTAATAGACCAATCACACGTGCCTTCCAACTTGTTTGGCTCTCTACAAGTGGTAAAAAATGCCCTCCTCATCCCAAACCCCAAGTATGTTAAAGCACAAAGAATGTGACTGTTTACCAATGAGATTAACAGTGATGTAGAACATGAGCGCGTACCCTTTGTTTTGTTTCTTGGATCAATATGTTTTGTTTCACGCCCAAAACTCTTAGGGAAAAGGGTTAATCCCGCCCGACCATAAGAAAAATATAAATTCCTGACTTTTTCCTGAGGGCTCAGGATCCTACCCACCCCTAGAAATAAGTCAAAATATTAGGATCAGAAACGAAAAATTATAAAAAAATATGTTTTAGATTATAAATATGTGTTGATTTTTAAACTAAGTAATAAAGTAAGACTGGTTAAAGCTTTGACATTTTCAAACGTAATATAAATAATAGAATACTCTTATGACATGATAGAAATATAATAATTTAGAAAGGGGTGTGGAAATAGCATTTTTTAAATTGATTGATAATTTTCCCGATATTTACATGTTCCTGGTTTCTCATTTAAAAGTTGATAAATAAAGTTAGTAAAATACTACAGTATATTAATATATTTTTGACATTTGTTTCAGAGGATGGTACTGGAGGTGTGAAACGCAGTGAGTTGGTGTCTTGGTATTTGGAGCAGATTCAGGAGCTTATTGAGTCGGAAGTGGAACTCTTGGAGAGGAAGACTCTCGTTGAAAAGGTCATCGATAGGCTCATATATCATGTAAGTAATAAACATGGTCACTATACGGCTGGGAGCATTTATCAAAGATTTGCATCGGTCGTCACATAATCATACACTTCTTCATTCTGATGTTGGACTGAATTGTCAATGATGGGGAGATGACGATTTGAATCCCAGTTGGGTGTACTGAAGGTGTTTTTCCATTGTAAAAGCCATATTATGTTTGTCCCTTTTATATTTTTCTATCCACCTTTTCTATACCTTCTTCCAAATATAATACAATTATCTCATAAAACAAAAAAAAAGTTTTCCTTACAGAGATAAAATGGAGGGAAAAAATAACTTAGAATTGATATACAAATAGGCTACAATATATAAAAAAGAAATCTGAAAACCTAGAGGATTTTTCATTTTAGTTAAACTTTTGCGTGCTTAGGGAAGATCTTGATTATCTATGTTCAATAAATATATAATACTAAAACAGAATTATGTTTGGTAAGTAAAAATTAATAATTATTTATTAAAATTAGAAAAATGAATATTTTAAATGAAAACAGCATAAATAATTCTGTATTAAAAATAACATGATTTGAAAAAAAAAAAGTAATCAAAAAAATAATTAGAGCTATAAATCTAAAATATAGGAAGTTAAAACTGGGGAAAATTCTAGGAGAAGCAAAACTGAGGAATATTCAAAGGAAGCTAAATAAAATGAGAAGATTCCAAAGGAACTTAAAACCAAAGAAGTATCTGAGGTTTTAAAAATACAGAATGGATTCAAAATTTATCTTTGTTTTAATACCTATATTTATTCAACATTTGATGATCATTAAATTATCTTAAAATCATTTATACTTAATTAAATTCCAATAAATTTTATTGGTAACGATTACTATTTTGTTGTTCAGGACCAAGTTATCATTGCACTGACTACAACAGGACTGAAAGGGGAGGACATCTCTCAGGAAGAAGATCCAGAACTTGTGGTGCATCCCAACTATATAGTGGACATATGAACAGTTGAGACAATGATGCTTACTTACTATCGCCATGTCGGCTGAGAAACACAGCCACCTACTGAATCCAACCACAAGTATACTCAAGACTTTACTTGTGTGCAAATTGGGATTCTATCAGATATTTTTTTAAAAGAAGGTAACACTGCATTGCAAATAAGACTATAGTGTGGTTCTCAAACTCAAAAACTGTGGTTAGATACAATTGTATTAGAATTTAATTTTGGAAACTAATCGAAAGTGTATTGTCCTTTACATCATCATCATCATCATCAACAACAACTGTTTCCAGCCTGTGGTCGGGTCAGTTTAGTAAAATGCCTCCATCTTACTGTATCTACCTGATGTTTATAAACAATAATACATATTTGGACCAAAAAACAATTAAAATGTTCATATAAAAATAAAACTATTTAATAAAAATTAGAGATGGGCCACTTGAATCTTCGAATCCTGACAAGTATTCGAGATTCGAGGATTCAGTGTTTTACTGGATTCAATGATTGAATCTTTCACCTCATAAACAAAGCATAATATCTTGAATTCAAAAATTATTTAGTTAGGCCTACTTGAAAAGCACAACTTAATCCGTAATATTTATTTTGGAGGAGAAAAGAGATAAACATTAATAAAATACTCTTTAAAAAAAATTGTTAGGTGTGGAAGATCTTACGTGCCTAGTACCCTACCCTCCCACCTGTATGGGAAACTTAGATTCGACCATTTCGGCACATGCTGTCTTCTAAAACTTTCACCTCACGAACAGCCTTGTAAATATTTTAATGACCACATTAAAACTCTTCAAAAACTGAAAATTAAAACTATAATTACAAATAAACTCAAAACAAATTATGACTTTTTTTTAAAACAGAAATAAGAATACATTACGCATGATACAAAGTCAGCCGCCATGACATGTATTATGTTTACTCGCCCTGAGTGATGATTAAAATAAAGATACTGTTACTTCTTACTAGCCAACTGGTTTTAACTATCTTCAACTACGCAAAGAACCCCAATTTATTGCATATGATCCTTAAGTTAGACATTTCGTTGGGTTTAATGAAAAATAAATACTGTCAACAGTTAGACAGAGATAAAATTGTTTATTTATCTCTACCAGCAGCCGGCCTACGTATAGCATATCGATTTTTTGTTTAAAATCGATTCAGGTAATCTGATCACTTAGTAAGCGCTCTCGAGTTTTAAGGATCAAATAATGACTTGCTAATCCATTATTTGTTTTTAAATTGATTTTAACTTAGAGTTTATTATATTTTAAACGATGTTATTGAAGTAATTGTAGAAATATTCAAACGTAGTCCTGCCTAATAAAATGGGAATGAACATATTGTAGTTGAAAATATGTTCGTGCTATAAATAGAATGTATGCTCAGAAATCGATATATCACAAGAATCGAACATATTGGTTTCCTCCTCGAAAATAGATAATGGATATATAAGAAAATAATAAAACAACTTAGACATGATTGAGTTCACTATCTCCAATGTATGTATAATTGTTAAGCATGTTGTGTTAGTCTTTATTAAACATGTCCGTTTGTATTTTTATTTTGCTATCTTTGTACAATAAAATGTCCTTTAATGATGATTAAAGTTGATCAAAGGCTAACTAGGCCTAATCTGTTTATTTCACATGTTTTTTTTATAATCTTAACTCATTCTAACAACACTTTTAAAAATAACTAAAAGACACTCAAATTTTGATTGATTTGATTTTTAAACCTTAATATGAGTCTAGATTGTTTAATTTGGCTGAATTTTAACCTGTATTTTGTGAGGGGTGGTTAGGTTTGATTTAAATGGAGGTTCGGATTCGAGAAATAGTGGATTCGACCCATCTCATGATGATGATGATGATTAAAAATTACTTTCTCGATATGCTCAACCAAAACCATCCATAACCAACAGGAATAAAATTGTTAATTTAAGAAAATAGTTTGCCAAACAAAATGTATAAAGCACATTATAATGCGTCATTAAAAAAATATGTTAAATTATAGAAAATAAAACCCAAATAAAATTTGAAAATAATACCTACACATGCTGTATTTAAATCTATCCATCCTATCCAGGTTTAAAAAACTCTAAAGTTTATGGTCTCCAGAACATAAGCTCGCCGTTCAACTCTTTCATTAGGCATCTCCATTGAATATATAACCTGACACGACAATAACCTGCCATCAAAGATTCATCATCCATATGCACAACATACCACCTCAATTGACCCTTGACTATCCATAATATGTTTGAGGATGCATATAAACCATGAAAGTTCTTATGTATTTACAAACATTTCAATACTTTAATGCCACATGGCATCTTCTTTAGGAAGAAGTTGGCTTCAAAATATTGCTCTTTTCTATGTGTTATTGTTTTTTATTAGGTTTTATTTTATACAATACTATCTTATATATTTAATAACATATTATAACTTACATAAACTTTACCAAGTAGTCAATGAAGAAGGTAATTTAATTTATTATGGTTTTTCTAGGGGTGTGCTAAGTCCACTTTTTGAATTCAAAGCAAACTCAAATCAAATATTCTAAAGTTTGAATATATTTTATTAATTGTCTTATGCTTGATAAAAATCTATTACTCTACGGTTTTTCACATGCATAATTAATTTGTAATGAAAATAACAGCACAGAATGACAATTATTCTACATAAACCTTATTATTAGAGATGGGCCACTTGAATTTTTGAATCCTAGAATCCACAGAATCTTGACAAGTATTCGAGATTTGAGGATTTGGTGTTTTACTGGATTCGGTTGTCGAATCTTTCACCTCATAAACAAAGCATAACATTTTGAATTAAAAAATTACTTAGTTAGGCCTACTTGAAAAGCACAACTTAATCAGTAATCTTTATTTTGTTGGACAAAAAAGATTAGCATGAATAAAATAATTTAAAAAAAATGTTAGTTGTAGAAAATCTTACCTGTCTAGTACCCTACCCTTCCCACTTCTATGGGAAACTTAGACTCGACTGTTTCAGCACATGCTCACTTCTAAAACTTTCACCTACGGAACAATCTTGTAAATATTTTAATGAACACATTAATGTGTAAACGCTTGGTGGTGGTAGAATTTTTTTTTTTATACTGTCATGATAAGATTGTAAAACATAAGACAAATAGCCACATGATGAATTTATTTTAACCCATTATAAGCCATTCTCATGATATTTAATTCTTTTTTATTTTGTGTAGGACCCTATGCATTATAAATTTAAAAGTCTACAATGAACTTTACACATATTCTGATAACCATTTTAAAGTTTGGGGAAAAAAAAAGCTCTTGAAACCTCGATGGGTGAATGTCTTTAGTTTTAACTTTTTTTTTAGCAAATGCTATTCACTTTTGAGGTAATTCCATGTTTCTTTACCCACTTCGGTGGCGTAGCTAGCTAATGCACTAGTCGTGTTGTTAGACTGCTGAGGACGAGGAGATAGAGGTTTGAATCTCAGTAGGGTGGACCAGGGGTAGTTTTCCACTCTCCCTCCACGCAAATGCAAGTTCACTTCATCTAAATTCAACCTTTCCAATTCCTAATCCATTACTGTAATTAGTATTTAAGCGTATAACCCGAACGAGTATTAGGATGTGGTGCTAAAACAAAATATGTGTCTTTTCTTTATAAAATATTTTTCTTATAATACATTTAACATTGTTTTCTGCCCACTTATTTACATGCTGTACCTTTATCCTTCTCTAATATTACATAGCTCAAATAACAAAGTTACTTTTTTCTCAAAGAGGAATATTAATACTTACTTTAGAGGCCGCATGGTCTAATGCGTCACTCTCGAAGCAGACTGGACTGCCAATGACAGGGTGATTGAGGTTCAAATTTCGGTCGGGTGTACTAAGGGTGATTTATCCAAAATGGTTTTCCACCTTCCTTCCACACAAATGGGGGTACACTTCCTCTAGATATAGACTTACTCATCTCTAAAACCATTAGCGTAATTAATATATAAGTAAACGAGTAGTAAGACGCTGTACTAAAATAAAGGAATATTAATAATAAGAACTAGTATAATTAAAATAATAATGAAAGCGCTGGTTGACTAGCAATAAATAATTGCTCTCTAACTATTTTATTTTACTTACATAATTTTAATTCCAACACAGCCACAATACATTAATAATATTATACACATAGCTAATTATTTACTCGATTTTATATTTACTGGTAAATAGATATATTGTCAGTATTGTAATTACCAAGCTATTGATCTCGTTATCGATAACATTGGAAATATTTATATCTGTAAATTAAATAATATATTTTAGGAACTTTGAAGAAAAGCAGTACAAGTTACATATTTAATTATTATGGTTCAAAATATAGTTAAAACACTTAAACACATTAGTTAAATCAAGAACATTATTTGGGAATGGTATTTAGTTTTATTAAATAATAAAAACATAATTACAAATATAAGAAACTTAACAGAATAGATACTTATTAATTAGTTTTTTGCTACTATAGCTAAATTAAAACTGTAATTACAAAAGGAATTCCACAATTTTGTGTTAATGCTTATTTCTGTATTTAATTTAATATGGGACAGTATTTCAGATGGGTCTAATCCTATATTTCTTGTGTCGGATTTTAGAACACTTTACAAGTAAATTAATTAAATTAATAACTTTTTTTGTTTTTGTTGTGATTGGTTATTCTCTAAATTACACAAGACTATATAATTCCTTTGACCAATCTCTTAAAATTATTACATCAAGTCATATTTTTCATATTGTATTAGAGATACTTGTTTGATAATTTTACAAATCTCGAGTCTCTCAGATACCATCAAAATCTAGGATTCGAGCGAACCACCTCTAGACAGCATCTTTAATTTCATGGTAGTACCATCATCAACAACTGTTTCTAGCCTTTGGCCGGGTCACTTTAGTAAAATGCTTTCATCTTCCTATATCCTCCAACCATTCTTCCTGCTTTAATGGTAGTACCAAATTATTTTTAAAATTTAACTTGTTTATGGTTGAAACTGTACACAGAGTGCTTGGGAATAGAATCAATCTTATATAGCATATAATACCAGTTTGTGTATAGAGGTCAATAATCACCAATGTCCATAAGAGATTAAATTTGACCATACATTATAAATTTTGAGTATTCCTAATAAAAAGCAATTATTTTAATTGAACTGAAGCTAATTTTCATTAATTTGAAATATTTTGTTTCATATTTGATTTAGATTTTTTTTAATATTGTATTTATTTTATTTAACTAAAATAATATCTATTACTATTTAAGTTAATATGGTTAATTTAAGTTTTAATTTTTTAGTATTCACATTAAAATGGTTTGACATTTTTATAGTTTTCTAAATTCTCCTGTAGAGGGTTTTGTTGCTGGCATTTTTTAATTGGTTATAACTATCATGGAGTTGGAAATAACCCTAGGTTCACTGATATATTTTTTTTCCATTAATTAGAAAATTATTCGAAAACACTGGTCCTTGGGTCGATTCCTTTGTCCGAGCATAATTTTTCAACCAATTGGAATAAAAACTTAATACTATTATGTTAAGTTGGAATTATAAATTATTAAATTTAGAATGTAAATCATACACACACACATCTTAATTTTTTTTTTATGTTAACCAAGCTTTAAACTTATATAATGTGTTGTTGCTTAGTCAATTTTGATACTAGCTGCTCATTTTAAGATATATTGCATTAAAAAAATAATTAAACCAATTAATTTAATACGTATAATTGTGTTAGAATAACCGAGATTCAAGGCATAATTAAACCATAATTTTAAATTGTAATTTGTCCTACTTTACATTTTTTGTACATAATGACCAAACAACAATATCAATACAAATTCTAAAAGGACAAAGTTTGGTATCTAACATAAATTCTAAGCTAAAGTCTCAACTTTAGAACTTTTTCATTAATAATTATAAGTATTACACAGAATGACATGAAAATCATCACAATATTTTTGCTACTATTTTTTAACACAAAAGAATATATTTATTGAGAACTGTGAATCAATACTAGGGTAATTTCATTACTTATATTGCCAAACATAAAATACTTTAAACCAAAACACTAAAAAGATTGTTTAATTTTGCATTAGTTTACATTTATAGGCCTATTTAGTAATAGTGTAAAAAGGTATTTACGAGATACCTAGTGAAGCATCGTTTAAAGTGCTGATTATGCTTGATTCCTCTTATAAATAAGCTATGAAAAAAAGATTGTGTCAAAAAAATTAGATTTTAAATTGGTATTTCACTTGTCAAAAGGAATGTATTGTGCAGAAAAATTTGAGACTTATTGTTTTATAAATGTATTTTAGTAGAATTTATACATGGTTTTATGTACGGTAGTTATTTAAATAAGAAATTTACACCCATGTATTTTTCTATCCCTCATTAATAAACTATTTAATACAAACACTTTAATCATATATTGTAACAATTTCTATTTATTAATTTTTTAGTGTTTTTATAGGTCATTTATTTTTAAGCAGTTAATGCATTAATGTTGAAAACATACACTTTTATAAGTTATTCTGTTTTAAGCTTCCATAAAATAGTTCTTTGAATAATTTAGTAAGAGTATTCTTTGCTGATATTATTTGGTAACGCAAACTAGTACATAAATTTGCTTGCATATGTTACAACCCAAAAGTGAAACTGCCCATTTCATGCATTTCTGCTAATTATGTGAAATGGCTTCTTCGCTTGACCATTTCAACTGGGCAAATATTGTATTAACTCTTGCCCATTTTATGAACTTGAATGTATTGTACTATCTAGTACAAGCTTAACTGAAGTTCATTTTAAGATACAATACTAAACTAACCTAACTTAACCTAACCTTCTATTCTAAAATGATTAAAAGTTAAATTAACTCGTGTTATTTACTTGTCCATTTCATGGATCGGGCAAAAACTCGTCCATTTCATAAATCGGGTAAGCATTAAAGCTTCTCATTTCATAAAATAGCCAGTTCATGACCTGAGCAACAAAAGGGCTGCACAATTCATGAATTTGATTTTTTTTGGGCCAGTTTTTGAAATGGTCAGTAGAAGAGGCCAGTTCACGCAATGGGCATAAATTTGCCCAATTCATGAAATGGGCAAATTCGTGAATGGGGAACACATACATAAAGTAAAACTAAACATATTTCTAAAAATAAATAAATATTGGTTATGGTACTTTTAATCTGTGAACACCAATTTTAAATTTAGGGTAATAGCATTCTGAGTGTAAGAATTTTTTCTGACAGTTGTATGTTCAAAAAAGTTTTTAGTATCGGAATTCTACTGTGTATCAAACATATTTGACACCATACTCTTTTATTTTATAGCTTGTTATCAGAGAAGACTTATTGAATACTATACAAGAAAAACAAATTGTTAAAAACTTTCAGAGTGAAGTCTTTAACCCTTATTATCTTACATGATATAATTTTTATTTGTAACAATGTTAAATAAATTGCTTAGTATTCAAATAATAAAAATCGCTAATGGATATGGTCATAGTTGTTACAAAAATAAATTAATAGGATATTTTCAAACTCCCGGTGTTGGCCGGATTGTGAATCAAGAAGATCTAGTTCTCTGAAGGTACTTCAAGTGAAGAGTGATCAGCAAATGCAGCAGCCTGAAATAAATAAAAAATAAAACATTTATTGACATATAAGTGGGGCATGACGGGTAACAGTATGTATCGAAATATGAACTACTGGTAGCGTACCTATTTTCATATGATAAAATAAAGTTATTTCATTCAGTTTTAAATAGCGCACAATTTTTTTTAAGCCGATTGACTGATGATGCTCCTAACACAAAATTGAGACTAGAACAGTCATTATAAGGTGTAATTACTAAATTAGTAAAATATTTAGGACTATTAATTATTTCTTATAACATTTTATAAGGTGTTTGATGATTTGTAAAAGGGGGCTCAAAAATAAATCTTGCAGAAGGGGCCAAGCTTAATCTGTTACACCACTGGTTGCATGGAGGGAGAGTAGGAAATAATTTAGAAGAGAAAAACCCGAGTACATTCAATCGGGGTTTGAACTCTATTCTTTACATCACTGTAAATACAGTCTAACACGAGAGTGACATGTTAGATCATACAACCACGGTTACACGATAGGAGGGATCCTTTTAACCTAATCCTTCTGTGGCCGCTTAGGGAGAAAGGAGGGGGACTTGACACCCCCTAAAAAGGTTTCTCAGCGCTACTGCTCAGTAGGAATGTTTCAGTGCGTTACCTATGGACCTCTTCCACAAAATCAAATTAGGGATTGACCCAAATGAGATCTAGATCGTTGCCTCTGAAGCCAGAAAATTGGACTAAGTGCCTGGGGACATCAAGTTGGTGCAGGCTAGAAGTGATAAAGCTGTTTGCTGTAGTAATAAGATATTTCGCGCTGGTGTTAATGTGACAAATATTTAGCAACATAGAAACAAAAAATATATATCTGTAATCAAGTTTGCATGTATTACAGAGTGACCATGAGCGGACTTCCCAGTATGGGATGTAGCTGGAAATAAAGGGGGCTGTTCTGAATCATTTAATTCAATTTGTAAAGGAATACGAGGGTAACAAGCTTAGCGAAGTTACTGTAGTGGCACATAACATATAAGCAGGGGTGGATCCAGGATTGTGTCAAGGCGGGGAGGGGGGGGGGGG
>CABFOV010004552.1:12063-51345 GCA_902141375.1 Timema poppense | reverse complement strand
GCTAGTTACAGCTGTAGTAGGACTGCTATCGTGACGTCACCGCAGAAGCATGCAGGCCCGTTAGCTTTCGTAGGCCCCGGTTGCAACACATTCCTTTCCACTCGCCCATAAGTAATTAGCCAATGAGCACTCTTTTTATACCCCAGGCCATGCTGTTCATGTGAAGCAATCTAAGCACTGTGCCACCTATTGAAAAAAGATTCAAGATCACAATGTTTATTTATTAATCTAATTTAGTATAGTTTAAGTAAAATTACATAAAATATATATATATATATATATATATAAAATTAATTATAAAATAATAGTAAACCTAACAATCTTTAAATTATACACTAATTAAATACATTGAGTTATGTTTAGGTATTCTTGTCACATGTATTATCATATATTTGGCAAACTCATTTAACCATTCTTTCCTGGCGAAAGTGGGGTGGGGGGTGACGAGGCTACTTAAACCGTAGTTGACGGTAATTCTTGTAATTATTTAATAGAAAGGAGCATGGAGTTTTAATAGTGTTTTTTTTACATTAATGACTAATTAGTCATTGTGATTTTATATAAGTATACAGCAAAGAATACCTAAAGTCAGGAGAGTGATTTCACCATTTCAAGATGATTTAAAAGGATAAGGTAAAATAAAATATATTTTCATATAATTTACTTAATCAGTGGTGAACACAGCCATTTACTTTGGGGAGAGGCATTCAATCCAGGCTGTAGCAAGAATTACATTTTGATGGAGAGAGCGGGTTTGGGGTTGCACATCCTTCTAAGCCCTGAAGGCCGAGAAGTTTTATAAAGATTAAATGCTTTTATAAATCATTTGGAGTATTTTTTTTAGAAATTAAGAGATTTAAATAATGCAAATGGTATTGAGGCTTTTCTTTATATGTTTCTTCTAATCGTTAATTTCGTTTGTAACGGTAAACCTTTTGAATACTAGGCTTAAGTCTGAAGCCTGGTCTTAAAATGTAGCATATACATTCGACTAAATATTTTAGTTAGACTTAATATTATTTAAATTTCTATTCACAATATTTGTTGTGTTGGAGAAAGAGGGTGGGAGGGTCAATTACCCTGTTTGCCCTTCTCTCCCTTGGGTGCGCCACTGCTTACAGCAAAAGATATGTGTAAATATCCTAGCAATAAACCAATGACTTAGTGATAGAATATTTATAGTCTGAGATAATTTCCCCTATGTTAGTCAGAGTTTACACATCTAAATTGGGAGACTCGTTTGTTTCCAAGCAGCATTGTGTGTGAAAAGTTATGCTTTAAGAAATAGTCTTAGTTTTAACGTGAGTTGAACAATCCACCTGATTACCTCTCACCAAGATCTGATGGGTGCTTGATCAATGTATCACTTCATTTTACTCTTATTATGATTTTTTGCTATGAGTATTGCAAAGTGTGTGCTTTTAATTACACTAGATTAATTGAATAGAATTTGTATCTCTTATGCATTCAAAAATGTGGTCTAGTGGTCATAGGTTCTGGCTTTAGACCCAGATGTCCCAGCTTTGATTCCTGGCATGTCCAGAATATCTGGAAAGCAGCAGGTCTGAAACAGGTTAGATTCAGCCTACGGTAGATAAATAAGGAGGTAGTCTCTCTGGTATAGAAAGCCGGGTTTAATGGCTGGATTCATCGTTGTGTTGACTACATGACACCCTCTATTCGCAAGAGTTGGCACTAATTCACCAAACAGTTTGGTATTCACTTGGTAGGTATAGCCTGAATGCGTGCTGACACCATGATCTTACTTTTATTATATTTTGGGTGGATAGTAATTATCGTTATGGCTAAATAAAAGAAGAGATAATATGGGAGTCGGTTAGGGGGCTCAAAATTTCCTAAGATATAATACAGTTAAAGGGAAATAATAAATGTTCGAGAACCACTGTTCTATTTGGACACATCTTCAAATAAATCCCTTGAAATAATCTCTTGGCGTTCTTGGACAACGGGGGTTGAGGATCCTCGGCCCCCAAATCTTCGTTGCAACTTTTAGAGTACAGCATGCCTATTAATTTTTCTCATACGCCACTGGAAAACAATAAGGAAACTAAGGATATATTTTGCTGCCTACGGTATTACGAAGAAACTAGTGCTCTTGAGTTCCACAGCTGGTTTCAGATGAGACGAAAGACTCTGTGAGGCAATAGGTTGGTGCATTTGGTATCATCCCACCTTATCATTCAGCCAGTGTTGCCAACCCTAGTACCCTAAAAATCAGTAGCAATAGCCGCAAAAATTCAGTAGATTTCAGTAGATGTATTTAAAAGTGGTGATACATGTTCATTATTATTTATTTTATTGAACGTAGGTGATAATACTCACCTATGTTATACCTCCTCCCTTTAACATTTTTTTTCTTTGTTGTCGACCTCAGTGGTCTTGGGGTAATGTTCTCGCCTCAGGATTCGATGTTAGTGGGTTCAAACCCAGCCGGAGTCAACGAATCTTTCTTGAGCGATAACAATCCGTAGAACACCTTCCTTCGGAGGGGAAGTAAAGCATTCGGGACCCATGTTGATTGATGTATGTAAAAGAACCCTGTGGGTATGTGAAAATACCTTTCCAGGTAAAATTAAAAGGAGAAGCTGAAACATGGATGCCAAGGAGTAATAAGTCATGCTTGCTATCTAGCTAGGGTGGGAACAAAGGTGAGGTTTGTGAACACGAGTAATTTGCGTAATTCAATGTAAGAGAGTGGGATGAAAGTCTTGTTGGGACAAAAACCAGGAGCCAATGGCCCTGTGGAAGAACTACTTTTGCCTTTGGTAAAAGATAATTCACAACAATAAATATTTCCTGGGCAAACAGATGAGCCATCTCTATAGAAACTACCTTTCACTTTCCCAGTGCCTCGGGAAAGCACCCCTCTGGCTGTGAGGCGAACTCCTTGGATAAGGAAGCCGGACCTGTAATGATCCAACCATCCCTCTTTTCACTAGGATTGAAAGTGAGATAAGCAAGCGTTTGTAAATTATATTAGGTAGGTTAAGTGACACTGTAGGCCTAAAATGTAAGGAAAGACAATGTCAATATTTTGAAGGGGAAATGTGTGATATTTAAGAGTAAGGAAAAGAAATTTGGTGACTACTGGCAGCCTGACACTAGCGGAAAGAGATAAAGGAGGAAATTTATTACTTGTACTTGCTTGGCTTATGGATGGTAAGCTTTTCTGTAGCCGGAGCAACACCCATTTATAAATGTTGTATCTTGTGGATTATAGAACAGCTAACAACTTGATAACATTTGTTTGAGTTACAAATTTTGTTTTGTAGTCAGTCTTATTTTCAAACTATTATTTAAGTAATAGGCTTTTAGCAAGTACTACTAAAGTCTGATTTTGGTAGGAAGCTCATTGTGGAAGACTTTATTTCGTACCAGAATCCTACTGTTTGGTAGTATTTTGGTGGAATAAACAGCTTTTTAGAACTGTTGTAGGATGTCCCTTCTGGAAGGTATATATCTTACAAAAATACTACTACCATATATGGTAGGAGTCTTATACAAAAAAAAGGAAATGGCTCGATTGGGCCCAACACATTACCGAAAATAATGTTTTTTTGTTCAGACTCAACAAAATTCTATTTACATCACTCGATTGTGCTGCGTTTGTGCTCCTATGTGTACATACATAATTATTTGTGCACTAAAATTAGGGATTCAATATAATATTTAATGGAGTGCTAACTTGAGCTTTCCCTATATCATATCTTGTAAAAAAAAACTTGATTTCAAAATAGTCATACATATTTGAAACAAATCAATGTAATAAAATCCTTTTTGCAAGATTTGTTTGTGCTGATATGTGCCTGAACACACATTTGCTCTAAAATTATACCTTTAAGAGATCATTTAAAATGCTGGACTAGCTTGAGTTCAAGTTGGCCTCCAAATAAATGTTATCTATCTGGCCACAGCAAAAATGTTTATGTTCGAGCATAAGCACAAACGTTTGAACAAAAATATATATAGATAGGCAATGTAGTGGGCCAACTTGAGTTACATAAAAAAAAAGTTATTCTAAATCGGTCTTACAAAATCATGTTATATAATTTTGGCCCACAATAAACTAATTAAAGAAATATCAAATAATTTACAACTTTCTAACTTAAAGGTTGTTTGAATATCATACGGTACCTAAAACATTGATTTCATTCACAAACCTTAGCGAACGATATCAAAATCCCACATTCCCTTGATTGTGTGTAAGAGATAGAAAATACCTGAAAGTTTCTTTCTCTCCTACACTATTGTATGCAGATGACAACTTGAAAATGTCTACCTCATATGTCCATCAACTTATATTAAGAAGATTAATCCACACGACACTGGGTATCGGGACTTTCCACGTTCGTTTAAAGCTCTGTACACACTAGGCGAACGAAGGCTAGTCGACGAATTCCTTTGATCACTGTAGGTATACGTAGAAATAAATACCACTGGATGCATTTATTCGACTTGGTCAAGGGCTATTCACTGAATATTACATCAAAGAATGTTTTTAATAGGTAGTTGATAGTTTGTACGGAGTAAGTTTGGATGAAACATCGTCAGAAAACAGAACAATAACATCATTACACAATGTGGCTATGGAGAGGAGTAAACTTTTGGATTACAGCTCATTGATTTATATAACCAATATTGGTGTCTTTGAAATCCAATAAAAAGTGATTACAAGAGTTAATAAAAAACAATACCAAAGCTTACAAATTTGACACCCAGTGAAAATTACTAAACTCCTGTGAAAACATTCAGTTTACTTAATACGGTCGACAAGGCGAATTTTGAACCAAAGCTGAGAAAGTTTGACTCAATACGTCAATATTCTCTATCTCATTCGTACAGTTTGTAAGCATCTATTACTTGAAGGGAATAAGATAGAGATTGTTTTTCTCTATTGACTTTGTTTATTGTCAGCTGAAGTTTGTCTACTCTCTCTAATTTTTATGTACGTGAGGAATAGAATTTTAAAGTAATAATAATTTACAACACTCCATTGCTAAGGAAGCTTGGTAATCATTAAGAGACATCCAACATGGTGGTTGCGGTTAAAAACCATTATTCATCGTACTACTAATTGAGTTCACATTTCTTAATTGTGTACGTTAATCAATTTTATTAATTTTTACAACATAATAATTACTACAAGCCAAATAACCTATTTACTAACAGTTTATGACATTACACTTTAGTATTTAATGACTTCAATTCTTTTAATTCATTTTTTAGTCCGCTCAGAGATGTTTGTATGTCTGACAAATTCTCTTTATTTAACTAAAAGTTTAAGAATTATTATATGTCTGAACTTCATTAACACTTTTGCTATTATTATTTCCATTCATTATGTAATAGTCCTTATAGTAGGGGTTATAATTTGTGTCGTGTTTAATCCTGAAGTTAATTTGAGACCTTTTAAGATAAACTAAGTGTATATTTTGTTGGATCTAATAATATTTTAATACTATTGAAAAGACTTATGAAGTCTAAAATTAATAAAATTATCAATTAAATATTTTGTCATCTCGATATCATCCCTCTACAATTCAATTGCGTATAAATTTTTTTTAAATTTACTTGTTTTTATAATTATTTATTTTCTGTTTATTAATCAATCAATATGAATTCTCTATCTTTTTCTTGTTTAGATGTTTTCGTTACCTTTATCTTATGTTCTTATTTTCTGAACGCCTCCTTCCGTTAACCAATGGTTATAGAGTGATTTCAGGGTTCTTTTTCATTTCGCGCCTTCGAGCTAAGGACGCTTACGACGCCATTACAAATTATTCAAGACATCAAATCCATCAGTTTAAAAGTTTCGTTATGGCGAGCGGTAAGTTGCAATAGGTTTAAAATAGATTTGTGTATATTTTTAATTATACTTTGTATTACAATCTAATTTGTATCGTCATTTTGTAGTAGATATAAATCTTGCACAATAATGGCCATTATCAGGGAGATGCACGCCTATGTCCTTTTGCCGGGTTGGCTCCATTTGCTATATGTATACAAATCAAATCTTTTGAGCTATGTATAAAGTCCATGCCGTTAAGTAAACCTACAACTCTTTATTTTACCTAATTTGATAATTATAGGATATCTTATGTTTATTAAATAGGTGTTTAGAAACGTGGGTCATTGCCCACTTGGTAACGGCGGTATCTTAAAACAAGAGATGTGTGAAAATTTTGTAAGAATTACATTGGGACCTAGGTTATTGTTTACTTAGAATTGGTGGTTTCCTACTTAATAATGGTGATGTGTGCATTTTAATGGTATGTTTACTTCGAACATAAGTTTCTTCCTAGAACGTTTTGACACAAGTACAGCATGTTTTTCGTTGCTGATACTTTTGGATCACTTAGGAACTCCTAAGTCCCTATTATACACTCACCAGTCTCTATAGTCTTCCTTTTTTACTTCCACATTCCATTCGCCTCCCCACGGATCTAGTACTGACGCTCAACATTTCCACTTTTGAGTAACTTTTGATTGCAGGGTGGCAAAACAGCATCAAGCCCCCAACAAAGACTTCATATCCGTACTCAAGTGTTCCTGATCCATAGGAAATTCTACTAGCTATTACAGAGCCAATATCCGTAATCATGTAACCATTTCAACCATTGAGATTGTAAGAGACTTCATCCAATCAAAATTATTTTAAAGAAAATCATCCACAGCCAGGAGCGAGCATCACCAGTCAGCTGATCATAATATAAGAATTAAAGAAACCAAAAACAACTTAGTCGAGAAAGTTTTCAGTATATACTAAAATGTATTACTAAAAGCCGCTTTTCTCGGGGTGTTTAGATTTTTAGAAAATTGTTTCTAAAATAGCTCCCTAGTGTAGCCATCTTTTCATTTTGTATATGTTTCCATAGCGACGGATCCTTTTACTGCCACTCGTTCTTTTATTCCAATGCGCATGTTTATATTTATTAGGCTGTAATTGGTAGTCTGTAGAAGGTTAAAGTTGTGTAATGTCTACGGAGTAAGGACTTATAGAAAAGGGGACTGGCCAGAGCAATCTGATATTGTGGCATCAATTTTTTTTTATGGACCACGTACCTACAGATATGGAGTCTGTGTTGGGGCTGTAAGAATGTGTGGGCTAGTTCAAGGACAAGCCAATAGTATAAGTTGCGGTGAAGAGTAGGAGCCGTGGTGTAGTGCCTACTGTTATTATTTTTTAATCGATTGTTTTATCTATGTTGATGGTGTGGAAGCTACAAATGACATCAACTCTAGGTAAAGCTAAGTTTTGAAATTCAAAATTAACTTTTAAAAAAGGGTTTGGTGTCATACAAATGTTATTTGGCTGTTGGGGTTCAAATGCAAACGAACATCTAATAGAAAGGTGCTAAAAATAATGATGTAAGAAACCTCAAAGCAGGGCTACAGAATATGTTCAGAGATGCAATAGTTTTCCGGAACGCAACATTGTCATAAAAAAATCCCTGAAGACCATAGTGCTCTAAATAAACATTGAATTGACATTGAATATTTTATAGAGGCTAAAGGGAATAAGGATTATTACCTACAATATAGTTTGGAAAATTCAAATATAAACATTTTTAATCAAGTTTTTTTTATAGTACCTACCTAATAAAAAATTCAGTTCTCCCCCAGAAATGCCAACTTTCCGATTTCTTTTTGTGCATTACATATTGTTATTGTACATTGATACCAGTATATTCCATTCACGATAGGTTTTTACCTGGATGACAGTTCAAAAATCATATTACTTGGAAAACAGAAAATTGTTGTCATTTTTTACATACAATACATGATTTTATGATTATTTTATCATATTTTAAAATATTTAACTGAATAAAGTATTTTCATCAACTGCGTGTCCGTATCATTGTAAAAAACTTGTTTACCGTTATGTTTAATCATATAGTTTAAATTCGTCAGTCGCCATTTTGAGACTATGTTCGTTAGAAGTTTTTGTGAAATTGGTGTTAATATTTTTTTAAGGGGAATACAACTATAAATAAACTTTGTGTCCAACCTCAAATATATAAATAATGTTGGCCTAAATTAGTGTGGCTGACACCCATGTCATCTATTGGTGCAACAATGTGTTAGGCACTGGTTCATTGGTTTTCAGTTATCAAAATGTTTTACCTTTGTAGTTTAGCAGTAAAACTCTTGTTTAGAAGAAGGATGAGATCATTTGTGAAAATTGGCAAGTTACATTCAATGTTGTGACATTTATTAGTCTACCCAAACATTAGAAACAAAACTCTATATCTAGGCCTAGACATTTTAATTTAAGTAGACATTTAGTTTATTAACAATCATGGTGAAGAACTGAAGCGTCATAACTTTGTGCCACTTTTGAATATAGTGATGAACAACTGAATTACACCAAGTGTGCTTCATAATGGGGTTAGAAAATGCAGGCTTGTTCCATGGGACTTTTATGCACTTGTCTTAGACAAAATAAATGCAGATACTAACCTATTCTGTCATGACACATGATACAAGGCCAGTGCGTGCTAATATAAGTAATTTTAATGAACATGTACAGTTTTTGGAAAATTTCATTGGCGATATAAAAGTACAGGCATTCAAAAATATGAAGGGGATGTATGAATTGGTGAACAATAAGAAACATCTTTTTATAATTTAGGGAAGGATATATAATTCATTCACGATGTTTACTTGAAAGACGGCTCAAAAGTGTTATGAGAAGTAGTCCTCAAAATATCACTACGCCAACGGCTGACATATCACTTTGGATAACTCTAATGAAAACAGATGGTAATATATGAATGTGATAATTAACCATAGTAATTTAGGCCAGTATTATTTATATATTTATTTGAGTTCGTACACAAAGCTCATTTATTGTTTTATTCCACTTAAAAAAATTAATATTCACACCACTTTCACAAAAACTCGAACGGACATAGTTTCAAAATGGTGACTGATTAATTTAAACCATGTGGTTAAACATGACATTAAGCAAGATTTTACAATGATACACCCACGCAGTTGATGAAGATATTTTATTTTCTTAAATATTTCGAAATACGATAAAATAATCATAAAAATCATTTATTTTATATATATATATATATATAAGTATTTTCTCTTTTCCAATTAAACACAATGCCTGTATTAAAAGGTATTAATGAATGCACTATATTACACATAATCAATAACGTTCCAAAATGAAGAATAAGTACTTTTAATTATGTTTAAAATATTGTTTCGAACTAAAAAGTAATGAAATAATATGAAAAAACTTGAGTTTGCGTTATTTTAAATGTAAAATATAATAGGTAATTAAAAAACTTTACATATATATCAAAACAGTGATCTTTTATAAGTGTTGGCAACCCAAAACCCAAACATATGATTTTTGAACTGTCATCCAGGTAAAAACCAATTGGGAATGGACTCTACAATCAATAAAAGGCTCTGAACTTTATAAGCTTAATTCTGATGACAACCTTACAATTGTCAACCTTTCAAACACTCAAGCTAAATCATCAAACATGCCAAGAGAGCCCACCGTGTCTTCCCCATCCCTGTTGAGACATGATCATATTGATGTAACCCGCCTTGGTGGTGTAGTTGGCTAACGCGCTTGTCGTGTTAAGCTCGACTGCCGAGGACGGGGAGATTGAGGTTCAAATCTCGGTCGGGTGAACCGGGGTGGTTTTTCCTAAATTGTTTTCCACTCTCACTCCACACAAATTCGGGTTCACTTCCTCTAATTCAACCTTCCCAATTCCTAATCCATTAGCATAATTAGTACTTAAAACGTATAACCTGAACGGGTAGTAAGACGCGGTGCTAATTATTATTATTATTATTATTATTATTATATTGATGTAACCACTGCTCCATCAACCTCTAAATTACCGCCATTTGATGACAATTCTACTTTGGCTACACCATTAACTAGTGAAAAAGTACAATCAAGGTCTCCTTTACCTACCATACCATACCATTCTTATTCAAAAGGGTACTGTTTTGGCCTGAAGACAAAGAAATACGAAGTTGAAAAAGAAGAGAGGAAAGGTTCCATCGGTTGTGTCATCTTCATGGTGACAAAAGTACAACTCCAAAAATTTAGAGGAAAAGATAAAAGAACAGGAAATAGAAAAGGGAAGAAAAACATCCAAAAATTGGAAAAAGAAAAACAAAAGAAACTGAAAAATTGCAGGCCACCCATAATACCTACTGTGAAAGTGATAGTCCTGATGAAGTAGAATTTCTTGAAACCATTGATTCTATTTAGAAGAGACTGAAGATTGTGCTATTAAACTTCAAGAGGCTCCTCGCTTATTGAAATAAAGATGTTTTAGTTTTAATTGAGTTTATTGGAGGTAGATGTAACTCATTAAAATACAGATATGTTTGCATTATACAAAGACCACCTGAAGAAGAACATAAAGAGATAAGTAAGATGGCTTTGAATTGCACTGATAAGCGCAAAAAATCTTTTGTTGCTAATAATCGTGACATCTCTTTTGTCAAGTTATCTCAAATTTAAGGCATTTTGGAAACACCACCGTTAAAAGTAGCTAATGAGCAAGTTAAATATGTTTTTAACCACCCAGTGTTTGATGTATTTGAAAAGTAAGGCCTAACTTATTTAAATGTGGATACATTAAGTTAGGTAGGTACAGTTAAACAAATAGTTGATGAAAATAATTTGCTCTTAAAATTAGTAGCCTTTCTTTAGTTTATACACAGAAACATGTCTTTGTATGTTTAATAATCTGTATTTTGATTGTCAAACAGTAGCTAAAACTACCTTTATTTTATTACTAAGGGATATAAAAAAGAATCAATGAATGTAATTACTTAATTCTTTAAAGCAAACTACAGCAATTCATGACATCTATATATAAAATTATCATGTATAACTTCTGGCAAGTTTATTTTAATCCCACCGTGCAGAGTTTTTTTAATGAATTTTACAGCAAATTCAAAAACAAGTTGACGACAATTGTAGGTTACCAAGTCCATGATGTCCTTCCTGTGAAACTTTTTTCAAATAATTGGCTAGTGAGGTTTCGTTTTCTTTGGAAAACACTTGAGAAACACGATAATTTGGCTCAAACAATATAGGCTTAATGTTTTTATCTTAAATTTATTTTCAAATCTTAAAATAGTAATTTTATAGATAACAAACTTCAGTGCAGTCTTTCTTAGCCCTACATTGTCTTCATCTACTTCATAATAATCTTAGTGGCATATGAAACCCTCTTCCATTGTTTCGAATTGGGTTTCTTATAGAACATCAGCATCTACAAAAAATAATCACTCAGGATGTTACTAATCTAAGAACTGATGTACCTCATTAAATGTTCAAGATTTTATATTAACATATTAGTTGAAGTGAAAACTTATTGTAGGTTAAAATCAACAAAGTTTTTTATTAGCTTTCTGTTGGCAGGACATGAATTTTTAGTCATAATTTTAACAAGGCTTAATCCATTAAAAATACTTCAGCTATTTATTTTAAAATGAACTCCAAAATTAATTTCTAATTGGAAAATTTTAAATAAAATCCTGAGGTTAGGCGGTAAATATATGTATCAAGTCTCCTCCTATTTTAATGTATCATGTATTCCTATATGACCATAATACATAAAACTCTCATGCGGCTGTTGGTGAGTATACAAACCGGCTTTTGTTCATGTGCTCATTTGCTGTTTACAAAATAAAAATGTTTTGTTAGCTGTCAGATAACACCTGCTTCATGGTGGATGCTCTATGTTTAATTTAAATAACGTGTTGTAGGCTAGGCCCTATTGAGGTTCATTGTGATTACTTTTCTTTCTATAAATTTATTAGGACCTACTAAAAATTAATTTCCAATCTAAATATACAAATTACAAAACATTTCACCATTTGATTTGACCATGTTTATTATGGTAATGAATGCATAACTCTTGAACCCATGTTTGTCCTAAGTTAATATTATTGATGTACATTTCCAAAATTAATGTGTTTTTGTTGTAAATTTTTTCAAAATTCTTAAACAAATATCTTGTTTATGAAATTTAATTTCAAATTCATTGACCTTTGGAAATTCCATATGTCAATGAATAAATATATTTAGTAAGGGTAACCTAATATTTAATATCTTTGGAAATATTTACACATACATAATTTCTTTATATTAATTTGTTTTTAAAAATAATGATAAAATAATTATGTTAATATTTCTGGCTAACAGGAAGCATTCTCTTATGTGCTAGAGAACATTCCCCCCTGTTAGATTATAATTAGGTTAACTTAGAATAAATTAAAAGGCCACCAACATTAAATAATGATGGCATATTCTTAATACCCCTATATCTCATAATTAAAAACACTAAGCAATTATTTTAAAATGAAATCAAACATCCTAAAAATTCTTTATATTTTTCAAGCTAATAAATTTACATTGAAATGTCACTTGAAAAACAAGTTCAATGAAAATACCTTTAACAATAAGCTCTTGTGGTTATTTCAAGTTACTGTTAAATGTGTAAACTGATTCTTACCACACATTTATAGATCATGTGATCTATAGTTGTCCATTGTTTTGGTAAATAATAATGTATAAAATTGTAACAAGATTTACAGCAAAACAATATTTATTTTCCAAGGCACTTTTCCTTACTTCGTTCAAACTAATTACACACAGCCTGCTTACTGAGACACTTTTAATCTCATTATTTGTAATGTGATTTTTAATATGCCTCCTAATTTTATTTATTTAAAGATAATTTTGTAAAATTTAGCTCTTGTGTTTGGAGAAACACTTTATGTAGGACTTAATTGCATCTTCTACACAATTCTTGAACAAAACTACTAAGATTCATTACAGGAAGGAAGTTTACATGTTATTAGTACACCTCATGAATATTTTGTATCTCTTAGCATTTTAATTCTTTGCCATGGGACCTAAGCCCTCCCTGCCCATGCACATTAAATAGCTGAACATAAATCTCTTGTACAGTAGCCCCATGTCTTCTTTGGTGCTGACTGACAGCTGATGGCTTTGAAAAGTTACCAGACCAAATTATGTATCCCTACGCTGAACCAAATGATCTGCAAAAACATTTGTTTAGCAGCTGTCACTTCTGACAGTCAACATTTAGGTATAGTATGATTTTGGTAGGAAGAACAGTAGAAGTTAGTTACTAAAGTTACTAGAACAATTTTAATATATCCATACATCAAGTCATGTGATCTGCAGCTGTCATTTTTGATAGATATTATCAATTACTATAAAATAACACAAATAATAAAGTGAAATGTTATCAATGTTGGCTGCAAATAAACAAGTTCAAATTTTATCTACTGTTCTTCCAAACAAAATTAGGGTATATATACCTAAATGTAGATACATAGATACCTTCTGATTGGCAGGATTTCCATTTAACACACTTGGAAATTTGTTAAAACCAGGTTTGCTCAAATAAACTAGACATTGTTGAATGTATATACACTAAAATTAATTATCATAACTAAGAAAACTAGAATTGTACATAGTTTTTTTAATCTAATGTAAGGTGCTTTCAACTCTTATTACCAATTAATACAAGTTTAAGGTGGGAGATAAATCTCTGGGAAAATTAGAAGCTTATACTTGATCTCATATAATTAGCTGCTATAGCTAGAAATGTTAAAATTATATCTAAACTTTAGGTGCTCTATGTTTCTGTTGAAAAATACTTAAGAATGGAGTTGGCAATTTTAAAGTGGATTAAAGTTTGTCAATTCATCTAATTCGTTTCAAGAAAAATAATTTTAACAGTTTTTTCAGTGAAAAATCAAAACATGCTAATTTGAATAAATAAGTAATTTTTAAAACACTATACTCATACTAGACTAGACACAACTCAGAAATGAAAACCCCAAGATAGTATTGTGTGTACACACCCAGTTCTACCTTTTAGCTATATATCGATTTTATTATAAATGAACATTTGGAGCACATTTTAGAAAATATACATATTTTTGCAATGGTTTTTATAGACTTTGATAGTATCTATCGAAAGTGGGAGCTGTATATCACGTGACTTGACAAATAAATGTATGGAAGTAATTTTTTTCTAGTTATATATATTCATTCACAAGAAAATTGGGGTAAGATTTACTAATTGGGATGTAGGACAGGCCCGTACTCACCAGTTTGAATCAAAGCCGAAGATTCATTGTTAACCACTCTGACCACTAAGATAGCTATGGCACCTGTTTAAACAGATTAAAATGTTTGTTGGTGCAAAGGTAATTTTTAAATAAAATTACAATCCTGATAAAATGGTTAAAAAAATTGCTATTTAAAGACTTAAGAGTTATTCATCTAATATTTATGGTCTACACACACAAAACTTAAATATGTTCTTTCTTATTTTTCACCTGTGTATTGGCTCATTAGACTGGAACCACCGGTGGAGGAGGAATAAACCCCGGAGGGTATATTGCTGCTGAGTCTCCACCACCTGCTGCAATGGCGGTTGGCCAGCCTTTAGTTAAGGCTATGTAGAGCACGTTCATCCTATGTAGAAGAATGCCTTTTGCCTCTGACGTTAGGCTTCTGTAACATGACGCCATCCCCAGCAGGAAGTTGACTTGGTGTTTTCCTCTCCCTGCTGGTAATTCCATTCCTTTGGCTTTCAGGGCGAGTGCAAGACGTAATGCTTGACCTTCTTCTACCTCGAGCGTCCATTGTTAATTGAAAATGTATTTAGATTTTGTGGAATATGTTTTAAAAACAAATCTAATTTCTTTAATTATAATCAATTATACTTTTCCATTCTGTAATATTTTTTTTATTGTTTTTCAGATATAAGAACATCAAGCACACCTCCAGTAAGTAAATTACTTTTATGCCAAGAGCTAAAGAAATTATTTTCCAGACTTAATAGATAAATATAAATTCAAAATAAATAGGCCTATGAAATTTCATTCATCCTAGTGCAATATAATTAATATCAAAATTATAAAAGTTAAAACTTTTTCTTATTTATTTGTTCATTTTACAAGAGTTCTATAAGAAGTCTTATTTTTGTTTTATAATCTGAGCATTTATAAGTCTTTTACCAAAGGCTTAACCCATGACTGGCTTAACCTGGGGGTTGCAGTTTATATTGAGGCTGTAGCTTTAAATTATCTTTTTTAAATTGATTTATTTAAATACATATACAGACACATACATAAAGTAATTTAAAACAACTGAAACCATCCTTGTTGGGCCTTTCTCCATGCAAATCAGGGTAAATTTTCTTGAAAGTCTACATACCCCACAATTGTAGTTAAATTCAAGTAGTTGGTCTTGGGGTAAAGGGCTCGCCTTAGGATCTGGGGTCCATGAGGTCAAACCCAGCCAGAGTCGACAAATATTTCTTGAGTGATAAAAATATGTAGTACAATTTCCTTCGGAGGGAAAGTAGAGCCACCTGTCCCATGTCAATTGTAGCATGTAAAATAACCCTTGAAGATATGTGAAAATACCTTTCCTCTCAAAATTGGTAGGCCCTTTCGCTCTTTTTTAGAAATTATCTTGTGCTTACATAATCAATAATCAGTCGGTTCAGAAAATAATGTTAAATACCTCAAACAAATGTATGCTGTTTTAGTAACAAAAAAAATTAAACCAGCAAGACTAAATAAATCTATTGCTGTAAAGCATCTGTTTATGTTTATCTTCTTTTGAATGGGAGACCTACATGCATTTTCATGTCGGTTAGTGTTCATCTAAAGCAAAGCTATAAGCGTGAATATAGTCAAGTGAATTTTTAACAATTTGAACAAAGAATATAAGCCTATATATTTACATTATGCACAAATGTGTAACATTCTGTAATTTAGAGGCATTTGAGAGTAATCTTCTTTCAGGTGGCATACAACCTTTTTTAAATTTTATCAACAGATAAAATTTGTTTCACAATATTGATATTTATAAAACTATATTAGGTTCAACTAAAAGGTTTCAGAAAGGTTTTTTTTAAGTAACACAATTTGGTCCACTCTGTTATCAATTTAAATATATGTTATTAACCTAACACCTTTATCTTAAGTGTTGTTGTTTTTGTGTCAGAAGACTAAGATCTTTGTGGGTCGCCTGCCAGAGGATGCACAAGCTGCAGATTTGAGACGTCTGTTTGAGCAATATGGTGTGGTCACAGAGTGTGACATTCTCAACCGATATGGCTTTGTTCACATGAAAACTGAAGAGATGGCAACAAGAGCTATTCAGGAGCTTAACAATGCAGACTTCATGGGTGTGCAAATTAGTGTGGAGGTGAGTAATTCTTTCCTCTCAAACTACATTGCTTTGTCGATAAAAAGATATTATAATTTACAATTATCAGGGGTCTGCGAGCTGATTTGAATCTCTCAAGCGAGCTTCTTATGAAGTTCCTAAATATGGAGCAGAGTAAAGCTTGAGTTGAATAAATATATTATTTCAAAACTTACTTAATTATCTAAATAAAAAACAATTAACTTACATGCTAAAATTATTTTAAGATTTTTATATTTTCAAAATAAGTTTTAAACTCTAAAATCACTTTTTTTAATAACCTAAAAATCAAGCCTTAATTTATAGAATTGAATTTGTAATATACCGTGATTGTAACAAAAACTGTGTTATTATTCAATCTAATGTTCCCAAGAAGATAAAAAAATTACTCCCTGTCCATTTGGAATGCCTGTTCTCTTGTTGGGGTCCTCTTATCAAAGAGAGAAGCTAGAGCATTACTGATGCTTAAGATGTACAACGTACACTTTTGCCTCTTTACCACCAAAACTTCATTGGCACAAACACATCCCAACAAGTAAAGAGTAAAGTAAATAATCATTAATTACCAGTCAAAGAAAGAACTGTTTCCCTGCCTAAATGTGGCAGGGTTGTACGGGGTTTGTTTGATAACACATTTACACAGGGGCATGTCATAATACCTTAAGAGTAAATACTAGAAATATTATTTATAAGAATGTTGATGTTTTGTAAGCTGTGACTATTTTTTGAAAATATGTGATTATTGTTATAAAAATCAAATGCTTTGAATTGAATTAAATACTCAAAATCAAGTTTAAATAAATCGAGTGAAGCGGTTAGTACCCCCTCACCACTCCTATTTGTAACTAGTAATGTAAATGGTAATGAACAAAGTGGCAGGAAAACTTGGGGTGGTAAGAATAAAAGTCATGATGTTTGATGATGACTTGATATGGGCATGGTGGCTACAGACAGGGAAAACCTGGAAAAGTTGTAGCATGTCAATCAGTTAGATTAGACATCTACAATTAAAAGAATTCATTAATTATGCAAGAAATAAACTATATTCGCATATTTAATTGAGTTTAGTCTGAAGATACGGTCTAATAAATCTACGTTTCTCCCTATCTTCAAACATTCAAGCACGTGGTTGGTAAAAAATACTGACTTTTGTTAATTACGGGAGTATATATCAAAAGAAGAGAATTAATATTGACATAGTTATGAATAGCATTACTTTAACGCATTGCTTCTATCATTGGATAAAGCCTAAAAAAAAGATTTACTTACGCCGACCATGTGGTCGACATGAACAGGATAATAAACTACATCTATATCGCCAAATATTATTAAAATAATAATGGATCCTGAATAACATAATTAAAACATATTCTGAATCTATGAGGGACTATCCCCACTAAAATGCATTAACAATAGTTTCGGCTATTTGTTTCATTAATAATTAAAACAGATATATTTCTAAATAATATGCCTTGCTGAGTACTCACATCCTTTGGATGTCTGCTGATTCTTTTTCTCCCACATATGAAGCTCAATAAAACTATTCTATAATAATGGCTTCACGTGTTCTCGTATCTGGGTCTCTTGAAGAAAAGAAGCGCTCAGGCTTCGACGCAAAGACCGGCGGCACACCAACGAATCTGGTGGTAAACCAAGAAAGCTTCGTCCTACCCCCCCTTCGTACATGAATTCCTCGTGTCAAAGTCAGGAAATTTAAATGTTTGATTAATTCTTCACCTAAATTCTAGACAAAAGTTAAGAGTTTTTCTTGATGTTAACAAGTGCATTGCCTAGATATTTTATTCTAACATGAGATGGTTGTACAGGGCTTATTTTATAACAAGGAACACTAATAAGAATGTTTGTTTGATAGCCTAGGATTTTTTTAAAATATTTGATCAATATAATAAATGAAAAAATTCTCTCAGCTAGAAAAACTAAAAAGGTTAGATCAGGAATTTTATTAGATGTCTGAAAAACCTGGAAAGGTGAATTTTATAATAAAAGTTTTGTAGCCACCCTGAATTGGAGGGAGAAGGAAGTGCATGAACAGCTACAGGAATGGAATGAAAATGTGAAGGAGTGTGGTATGAAATTTAGCGCAGACAAGTGGAGGTGAGGGTAATGACAAAGAAGAGCATGAGGTCTAGTAACACCATAAAGTTGGATGGATTAGGGCTGAGAAAATTACAGACCGTAAAATATCTTGAAAATATGATTGAGGTGAAAGGTGGAAGTTGAGAGGATGTAATAAGACAAGGAGATTTGTTTTAGAGTTGTATAAGATACCTTCTATGAAAAAGATAAATGTCCTTGAAGTGTAAGGAAGTTTTTCAAGGGCACACTTAGTAACTCATTGTCACTCAGTAACAAATACATGTACATTGAATGTAAAAGAGACTAGGGTAGAGGCCAGGGCAATGAAGTTTGTGAGGAGCTTGTTTAGCTGTCACGAGGAGAAACATTATTAGTACTTAGTTATCCTAAAAGAGTGGGGCTACAAGGAGTACATGAGATAGTAAAGGAAGAAATACTGAGATAGTATGGACAGTAGAGGAAGAAATACTGAGATAGTATGGACAGTAGAGGGTGGGGAAAAGAGAAGATGCCAAAGAAAATGTTGGGAATGAAGTATGACAAAGGAAGCTAAAGAAATTAATATTTTTCATCAACATTGGCTGTCAGTAAAGTCAGCTGGGCAATGTGCCCAACCATAACAGGTCCTGTGGAAAACATTGAATCACTCTGGTCAAAAGGCCCCAGGTAGAACACTAAATACAAACTTTAAAAATATATTTGATTTAGGCTTAAGAATATTCAAATAGTTTGAATTTTTGCTCCACAGCAATCTACAGGTAAAAGAAGTGGCAGAGGAGGGGGTCGTGGGGGATTTGGTCCAATGAGAGGGCGTGGTGGCATGAGGGGTATGGGTCGAGCACCTCCTTACATGCGAGATGGCAGAGATTATGACAGAAGGCCAGGCCTACCCCCTCCACCTTCCATGAGAAATGGCTATTATGACAGTTATGACAGAGGCTATGACAGCTACTACTCTGCGCGTGGCCCTCCCCCACTGTCTCGAGACAGGTGAGTCTTTATTACAAAACTATATAGCTAACTCTCTAAATTTGAATTGCCTTGTTAACTCCTTCAAAATTATTTGGACTTAGAACCAGATAAAAATTAAATGTATTAATATTAGAGGTGTTGCAATTCCTTAATTTTTTCCATTCTGGTCATTAATTTGTAACCACAATTCTTGTTTTTTATACTTTAACACATAAAGTTTCAAAAAATTTCTACATCGCTAACCTTATATTAAAATCCATTAATTATATACTACTATAATGTAATGTAACGGTAAAAAAAATTAGGTGGATATAGTATAGAAAAAAGTTTGTTTTGAATCACTAAAACAGGAATTGGGGCATTGAACATATTGCTCTTTTTTTATTTAACTAAGATTTGAGTTTTACATCTCTAGTTTTTGGCCGAGAATTATTGGTAAATACATTAAAGTGGACAAGAAAGTGTTTATTAATAAATATGCAAAAATATTGGTAGTTGGGAGCTTCTCCATTTCAGAGGGGCTTTGCCATCCTTGAGAGAACCAGAGAGACGTTCAGCATACCCTGATATGATTCGATCTCCATATGAACGCCGCTCCTTCTCTGACCTGGGACGTAGTCCATATGACAGGCCGGCTCTTCCTCCTGTAGGCGCATTTGAACGGCGCAGTGACTATGCTGGAAGACTGGGCTCAGAAATGTACCGAAGAAGATCACCACCCCCACCTGCATCCAGTTATGGAGGAGGGTGAGTTAATTCATATTTAGAAGCTCATCATAGACCGTTTTCAACTTGTGACCACGTAATTTTAGTAAAATGTCTTTATCGTTTACTTGGTCACCATTGGGATCCTTTCCCTACATATTTCCTCACCATGGTTCTATTTGGTGTTCTTTCTCTACTATCTTTTATACCACCTGCACACCCATTCTTGTCTGGATTTCATTTCTAATCCAGTTTATCCTTGATTTATAATCTTGTTTCTCCTTGGGATAGATATTCTTCTTGTATACTTTAATCCCATGACCTTTACTCTACTTGTCTCTCTTACATTCACTGTCCAATGTCTGTTTCTGTTGTATATGTAGGAGAGTACAAAGTAAGCCCTAAGCAGCACTTCCTTACACTTAGAGGGCACTTCTCTTCTCCGAAACATATCTCTTACACACTTATAGGCAGGGTGTCCAGTGACCTTGAAATCAGAAAAGTCAGAGAATTTGATCAAATATTTGGAAATTTTTACATATTTTAAAAAAAAATCACACTACTTTTATTTTCAATAGTTAGAATAACATTTTTCTTAGAGTTAATACTCAACTCAAATCCATTTTAACATAGTTGTTCCTAATAAGCATACTAATCACAATTCTAAAAGTCAACATGTGATTCATGTATTGTCTTTTCACCCCTCTACCCTATGTCTTTATGTTATAATAGAATGTTTTCTAAAATGTTGCCCATGTCTTTAGCCAAAGTTGAGTTATGACTATGCGAGTGCACAAGAATTTGATTACATTATTGAAAGATTAAACTAAAAAAAGAATATTTCTAACATCAATTTTAAACTTTACATTATGATCTCACTGAAATTTAACCTAGATCGCAATACCCAATAGTCCATCTATTTAGCCTGCAATCCTTTAATCTTTTCATTGAGTGATATAATTTAAGAATGTGTATGTGTGTGCTAAATATTATTACATCAAGCTGCAATCTTAATAAAATAATGTTTGTAATTATATTTACTGGAAAAGTTGGAAACTGGCTCTGGAAATCTGAAAAAGTCAAGGAATTTCAATATATAGTTTGGCTGGACATCCTGACAGAGAAACTCCCCTTGCTGCTCTCTAATTAGTTCTCTGCTTCCACTCCTAGCCTCTCACGCTTCTCCAGATATTTTACACTGTGCCTTTTTCAGCTTTACTCAGTCCATCTTAATAGCTTTACTAGGCCTTACCATCACCTTATTCTTTACCTTGCTAAATTTCATTCCATCCCTGTACTTCTTCCTTCTCCCCCTATACCATTAACAGGGTTGCCACGCACCTGGAAAACAGGGAAAACCGGGAAAAGACAGGGAATTTGTTTGTGTCTGGAAAAAACCGGGAAAACACAGGGAATTTCCCCAAAAAGCTAGAATTTACTGGAATTTGTTAGTGAAATTGGGCAATACAGTGCTTGCAAGCTTAAACTAGTAGGAATAATATAGAATATAATGTGTAACTGGCGAATTGAGCAGTCTGATTGGAACACGTCTCATATTATGACTATGCTTACCAGCACCTCATCAGCTTGAGATAAGTCTTGAGTGCAACTGAGACGACTCGTTTTTGTTCGGCAAATGCCGCGCCTTTTCGGCTTCCTCCACTCACCCCCGCCAATAATACAAACGTCTCGTTTCCTCCACCCCCATCCCCCAACTTCATCAAGCCCATGCTGCTGGCATGTGTTTCTCCTGCCAGTCGAATGAATTCATTCTTTGGAATTTGGTGTGTTAAACTTATTTGTCTTGTTTAAAAAAGATTACTCCTTTTGAAAGAGGTAAGTATTCCAGATTATTGTTTTTGTAGCGTGATGTTTTAAGACTGTACCCTACCTATTTTACAATTTTGCTATTTATAATTTCTTAGAAATTGCCAAGGTGTCAATATGATCTGTTTTTATCTTTATGGGTGTTAACATTTTTACTACAGTCATCTCCCGATTTAGCAAAGGTGGATTTAGCTGGCTGCTGCCGTGGCCAGGATAAAAAAAAAAAGGAGTATACTATACAGTGAAAAGTTTATGAAAATATTGCCTCGAAGTTTTATTTTCACAAATAATTTACATTTTGTCACTACGGATGCTTAATTTAGAAAAATTAATTAGTTACAGCATTGCTAAAGATAATTATTTAGCCACCTGGTATACCTCTACTTTCCCCCATCTCGAGAATGTCTCTACACGTTACGATAAGTTAACAGTGAGTACGGGTCTTTACTCTTTGCGTGCTAACCGGCCAGTGCCGCGTCTGACGCTTTCCTTCCACATAAGGTCAAAAACAGACGCTAAACTAGAGGCACTGATTGGCCAGGAGTCCACGCCAAAACCTCCCCCTCCCCTGAAAGATCACACATGCAAGCAACAGTTGCGTCTAACAGCTTCTGGGTTCAGCTATTAATACATTGCACGATGCTTAAAATGAAACGTAAAAGTAATAAATTTGGATGACTTTAATATTCCAACAAAGACTTTAAATAATGAAAACTATTAGATTAAAAGTTTAAAGGCCTGAAAATAAAGTTAATAAATTGAAATTTAAAACATATATTGCTTACAACTTTGATTATGATTTATATAACTTATATTTACTATAAAACCCCACACTTTCTTATAATTAACAATTTGATAGTAATAAAGAGAATTAAATTAGGCCTAAATGAATGGAAAGGAACAATCTATTTATCAGTTTAGTACTCTCATTATCTTGAGTGTATTAATATGTAAACTAAAGGAAAAACTAATATTATTTTATAAATGAAATGGTTGAGAGCTAAGGGCCTAAAACCCTGACCACTTTACATATTTCTATGTTAAACTTTTGTGTATCTTGAGAACTGCTGAAGTTTGTATTCTTTTAGCTAATGTTATAAAATTGTTATCTTGATAAAGTTTACTCCTTAGTACATATGCATTAATTAAGATTGGTTAACATGTTTTCTAAACAAAATAATACATTCTTATAAAAAAAAAGATACCACATTTAAACTCAAAATTGTATTTTTGGTATTTCCTTTTTTTTCATTCCATTTAGGGTAGACAGAAAATATAACCAATTTTTCCTTCTAGAAAATTTTTCATTAATTTCTCATCCTTTTTCCAAATAATTCTTAAACATGTGTTTCTCTTGCACAATAAAACATGCTTCCAATGACAATTACCACTCTTCATTTTTAAATTTTCTTTAAAACAAAATTAAATGCCTCCATAATTATATTTATAATATCTATTAGGTGTCTGGAAAAATGAAAATTTCCTCTGGAAAACCTGGAAAACACAGGGAATTTGGTAATAAGAAAATAGTGGCAACCCTGCATTAAGTAATCAGAAAATATAATGGCTTTCTCTGCCACTTTATTCATGACCATTTCCATTACCATTACAAAGAATAGTGGTGAGAGAGCACTCCCCTACTTCACTCCATTTTAACACAACTAATTTTATCTTCATACATATTCTTCACACTCATAACTCCTCTTTCAACCACAACCTCCCCCATTGCTTTATAAACTTTATTTCTATACACATCATTATATGCCACCTTAACACTCATAAATACCAAGTCTTTCCCAAATTCGTACCTCCTTACCATCGGCTGTCCTATAATCAGAGCCCTGCTTTTATGGTGAATAAAAAAGCCCAATTTCGTTTTTAAGTTTCCCAAAAGCGGCGAATAAGCGGTGAATTATAAAAATCCTATTTTTGCGACGAAATTATCGAATTAAGACAAAAGCGTTAAAAAAGTGGTTCTTACCAAACTTTCGTGATTAAGGTGACTTTGTTGGGTTAAAACTAGACTTCCAGGACAATGTTTGAAAAAGGTAAACTAAACATATTGAAATGAAAACCAAAAATTACATTTTGTTTGGACAAAACGGTAAAAAACACTTGTCCGCAAAAAATGTGCTGTCAACTTATTAAAAAAGTAAGATTTAGCGGCAACTGGTCCGGGAAAAGTATGTACAAGTCACAAAGACAAAATATTACACAAAAATCATCTTGTTACTTCACAAAAATTGTGACTATATTTTTAAATATCAATTTAGGCTAGAAAAATACAAAATAACTACTCAACATCACCAAACTGCAACATGCAGCTGGTAACAATGTTATCGGTGACCTGGCGGTCTAGGGGTAAGGTGTCAAGACTTCTGTGCTGGCGGCCGGGGTTCAATCCCAGGTCCCGGCACAGATTTATCTGATTACCGAACCCTTCCTTCACCTCTGACAAGACATCTTGTGAATGTGGGGAATGCCAGGCCTCCGTGGTTCGGATCCCATGTTAAACTGTAGGTCCTTCATTTCATCTCACAATCACCCTACCATTACACATTAGCGTAAGTGCGTATAATCCGAACGGGTAGTAAGACGCGGTGCTAATAATAATAATAATAACAATGTTATCCACTTTCATTGTGGTTCTGCGGTCTGTTACTACTAAACTATACCTAGAAAAATATCGTTCTGAATCTGCATTTGAAATCGGCAGCCACAACGCTTGCAAACACTTTGTTGCGAAGTCACTGAACATACTGTNCTCTATGTTAGGCGTACTCCTACTTAGAATATTGGAGGGATTAAAAAGATAGCTGAGGGCCTTCTAAACCCTCACTTCCCCAAACAACTTGTTGGCACCGGTCGAGTCGACATATTTTGACAACTTCATGTGCGACTTTGATCCACACATCTTCAAAATAATCACTAGATCTTCCTTCTTCTTGAACGGGAGCGCACCCAACAATAAGTTCACTTTTCCTCCAAAGTGGCCTTTGCTGACCAAGTCTTATTTATTTTTCAATATCCCAAAATATTAGCGCGAATGTCGAAAATCGCGACTAAATCGTGATTATCGCGGACATCATTTAAAATCGCGAATATCGCGCTAAAACGCCGATTTCGCGAATTATCGCAACAATTCTGAGCATATATTTGCAATCAGGGTAACCTGAAATGTGAACATCTGAAAGAAACAATGCCATATCTAACATTCGCGAATTATCGCGAACTCCACAAACGCAGGGCTCTGCCTATAATGATGTCTTTTATAGACTTCTGTTCCCTAAGCCCCTGTTAAACCTTGATGCCATATACACTTAATGAAACCTAGGTCGGGGGATTGGGCGGGGACGATCAATTTTCTTTAAGAGGCAACCATTACCTCTTTGTCCATTGGCAGCATTGTAAAGTGTGAACTGTTTTCTTCTTTTCATTGTAACAGCCATATTGTGTTTGTCCCCCTTTTATATGTTTCTATCCACCTTTCCTGTACCTTCTTCCAAATATAATACATATACATTTAATGTAAGCCCTAATATTGTTTTTGATGTGTTGCCTTTTTTTAGTTGTAAGAAATTAATATTGACTCTTTATTTTTAGGTATGACAGAGACATTGACCCATATGGACCCCCAGCCAGACGGTAAGTGAAATTTTGAATGTTTTAATTATACTATATTATAGATAACTCAAATCTTGTTTAAAAATTTCCTATATTCTTAAGTTTCAATCTCGATATCTCGTTTCTATTTTAGAATTTCAGAATCCAACCCAAAATAGTGACATCTTTTGCCTTTGCTTTGTATATAGTGAGACATTGTAAAAACACACTATAATAATGTAAAGTAAGTGATAGTGAAAGAAGCTAACCTGAAAGGAAAGGTAAAGTAGGAACAAACTTTTCTCTTCATTTCCTCTTACACTTTTCACACTTTCACATTGTTTTTTTGTTCAAAATATTACTTTTTCATATAAAGAGACATAATATTTAACACTTTGTGTTATGTATGTGTTTCTTTTCATAAACAAGGAATAATTCTGAAATTTATAAACGATCTGTAACTGAAAAGTTTTAAGTAAAAATTAGGAAAGGAGTGTGTTCATATCCAGGCCTAATCTAACTTCCGTTCAGGTTGACTTCTTTCTCTTTTTCTTAATTTAAATTATTGTACAGTGCTTCTACACAGCTTTTTATAGTGTATATATTTAATAATCACTAGATTTTTTAATTTTTTGTTTACTGAAATTATACATTTTTGCGATGGGCCCTTGAATCCTTTAGGTTATTAGAGGATTTGAGACAAATCTTTTATATAATTTTTCCAAAGGGCTTGGTACCAATTTATGATAATGGGATAAATTTAACAACCAGACCCCAGATCATTAATTTAACACTTAACCAAATATATCAATGTTAAAATAAAATTAATTATAAAAAAGAATGCTAACATTTAGTAACTACTTGTATTTTTTTCTATCATTTTATTATATTTCCTCTTATGTTCATTTTCAAGATAAAAATTTGCAGTTAAGATTCTGATCTCAAAAAACCAGATTTTAGCAAACCAAAACTACATTCAGCAACATTTAAAATTTTATAAGTAAACTAGTGTGTCATTCACCCTTCAGAATATCTACAACTTTGGGTAAAATAGCTTCAACATTCGCACAAGGGAATTGTTTAAAAGCTGCGCCAAAGTGGAGCCCTGCAAGGTATACTATAGTATGATTTTGGTAGGAAGAACAGTAGAAGTTAGTTACTAAAGTTACCAAAATAATTTTAATAGATTCATACGACAGTCCATGTGATCTGCAGCTGTCACTTTTGATAGATATTACCAATACCTATAAAATAACACTAATAATATGGTAAAATTTCATCAATGTTGACTACAATAAAATATGTTTGGATTTTCTCTAATGTTCTTCCAACGAAAATCAGGGTGTAGCTATCTTTAAGAGTAGGAGTTTGACTTGGCTTCGAAACAAACATTAACTTCACTTCAAAAAATACCAGATTCACCAATAAAAATATCGACAGATAAAATACTCATATCTATATTCAGTTACTGCCATTCTGAGCTCTTTTGTAAATTACAAAATAATATTCATTTTGAAAAAATCTGAAGTAAATGAATTGCATGTTGTGTAAATAGCCTTATTTAACAGATCGAAGCGAAATATTACAAACATTTTCTAAGTAATTTAAATAACCACAGTATAATATTCTTTCAAGTGTAAAACAACTGGCACAAAATATTTGTGCCAGTTGTTTTAAACTTGAAAGAATATATATATGATGGGTCAATTCCACTATTTCTCGAATCACATTTTATTTTCGAATCCGAATCTTGGCTAATTGTTAGAAATTTTAATGAGTTACAAATAGACCTATATTACACAATATAGGCCTAAAATGTATTTTAATTAACCCCAACCACCCCTCGCAAAATACAGGTTAAACTCCAGCCAAATTAAGCTATCTAGACTCATACTATTGATTAAAAATTAAATCAATCACAATTTGAGTCCTTTGGTTATTTTTAAAAGTGTTGTTAAAATGAGTTAAGCTTCTAAAAAAACATGTAAAATAAACAGATTAGGTAGGCCTACTTATCCTTTGATCAACTTTAATCATCATTGAAGAATTATAATTTATTTTATTAAGATAACACAACACTACAAAAGGATATTTTTAATAAAAACTAAAACAACATGCTTTACAACTAAGCATACATTGGAAATATTGAACTCAATAATGCCTAAGTATGTTTTATTATTATTTTCTTCTATATCTATTATCTATCTTTGCATATAAAACAAGAAATATGTTTGATTCTTGCGATATATGGATTTCTGAGAATACTTTCTATTATAGACACAAACACATCTTCGACTACAACAGGTTCATTCCCATTTTATAAGGCAGGACTATGTTTGAATATTTTTACAATTACTTCAATAACATTTAAAAAATAATAAACTCTAAATTAATCAATTTAAAAACAAATAATGAATTAGCAAGTCGTTATTTTATTAAAACTATAGCACCTACTAAGTGATCAGATTACTTTAATCGATTCTAAACAATCTATATAAGATACTTAGGTCGGTAGGCATAATTAAACAGTTTTATTGGTGTCTGACGGTTGACACACTATTTTTTCATGAAATCCAACAAAATGGCTAACTTAAGGATTTTAAGCAATAAATTGGGGTTCCTTGCATAGCTGTAGATAATTAAAACCAATTTGGTAGTAAGAATTAACAGTCTTTATTTTAACCATCACTCGGGTGTGTAAACATAATATACGCCATGGCGGTTGACTTTGTACCATGTGTAATGTGTTCTTATTTGTTTAAAAAAAATTAATTTTTTAAATTTATTTCTTGTTTAGATTCTCAGATTTTAAAGAGTTTTAATATTTTCATTAAAATCGTGAGGTGAAAGTTTTAGAAGTGAGCATGTGCCGAAATGGTCGAGTCATAGTTTGCATAGAGGTTGGAGGGTAGGGTACTAGGCACATAAGGTTTTCTACACTGAACAATTTTTTTAATAGCGATTTTATTCATGCTAATCTCTTATGTCAGACAAAATAAGGATTACAGATTAAGTTTTGCTTTTCAAGTAGTCTAACTAAGTAATTTTTGAATTCAAAATATTATGCTTTGTTTATGAGTTGAAAGATTCGACCATCGAATGAATAAACATTATTCAAAACGTATAAGTATAATACAAACTTAATCCATTGATATCAGATTAAAGAGAACCTAAATAAAAGGAGGTATTACCTGAAAAGCAATAATGCTCAATCAAATAGCCTCAAAAGATTATCATGGTGGTTTTTATTCAACTTTTAACGTCTGATTAATAATATATGATAACCATGCTTGGATGAACTGATGGAACTAATAAGAGCTGCAGGAGAGGCAGGTATACAATAGCTTTATAGCTTTACAAGGTGCTGAAAGTGATTTAGAAGGAAATAAACCAACTTGGAAGGTTTGAATTATTATAATTTTCAAGAAAGGAGACCATAAGAGGTGTACAAACTATAGGGGGATAACACTGATGTGCCACATTACAAAAATATGTGAGAAGATACAGGAAAAGAGACTAATAAATATAAGGAATTTGGAGAGAGAGCAACATTACTGATTTAAGGAACAAGGGTCTACAGTAAACTTAATCTTTGCCATACGACTTTTGATGAAAATATGGTAGGAATATGGAAAAAACTTGTAATAGTAGTTATGGATATAGAGACCGACACCTTAGCTCAGTCAGTAACATGTCTGCCTACTGATCTAAGGGTCCCAGGTTTGATTCCCGGCATGGTCAAAAATTTATCGTTGGGTGAATATTTGGGTTTACTCTTTCACATTGATAAATTGACGTTCTGGACTGAATGTTGTGCCTGTCCTGATCTTAAGTTAGATTATAAGGCATATGAAGCTACAACATATATATATACTTTAGCTTGAATAAAAAAACTGACCGTCACAGGCTGTAGACAGTAATGATTGTAAAAAAATGTATATGGAGAAGGTATATGATAGTGTGGATAGAAATAAAGTTTGTAAAGAGATGGAGGAGGCCGAAGTGGAAACGGAAGTTGTAATGAGAGTTTAAAGCATGTATGAGGATAACACAATTTGTTTTACGGTGGGAGAGTGGGAGGGTGGAGTGGCTCCAAACAAATAATTGAATGGAACATGGAGTGCCCTCTCACCGTTAATATTTGTAATGAAAGAGTTTGGAATGAAATTTAGCTTAGCAAAATGTGAAGTGATGGTAATAAGGAAGAGGATATAGCTTATTACAAATATAAAGTTGGGTGGACTAGAGCTTATTAAAGTACAGAACGTAAAATATCTTGAAGCGTGATTGAGGCTAATGGTGGTGGTAGAGAGGAATTAATGTGAAGAGGATGTCAGGGAGAATTGTATAGGTGTGAGACCAACTATGGAGAAATGAAGTGTAAGGAAGTGATGTACAAGGCATACTTTGTACCCATTGTTACATTTGCAGCAGAAACAAAGCCATTGAATGTAAAGGAGACACAGAAAGTTGGTGCCATTGGAATGAAATGTGTGAAGACTAGGTTAGCTGCCATGGGGGGGAAAAAACCCATAGGGAGGTCAAGAAAGAAGTTGGAGGAGCAGATAACGGAAAGTATGAAAGTGAGGGGAAAGGAATAGAAGTAATTAAAGTAGTAAGAATGGTGGAAGGATAGGGGAAGATGAAGGCATTTTACTAAATTGAACTGGCCACAAGCTGGAAACATTGTTTATGAACCGTCTTGATGGTGTAGTTAGTTATCACGCTACTTTTGTATTGAGCTAGACTTCCGAAGACAGGAAGATCGAGGTTCTATTTTGCTTGGGTGAACTGGGGTGGTTTTCCCTAAACGATTTTCCACTATCCCTTCACACAAATGTGGGTTCTTCCTCTATAATTAACCTTCCTAATTCCCAACTTATTAGTGTAATTATTATATTAGTTAGGCGTATAATCCATACAGGTGGTAAGACGCGATGCTAAGTATTATTAATTGTTGATGAGTTTAATTTTGATAAATCAGTTTAATATTACAACTTCCAATTACTTCGGATATGTCCATATGAATATGGTATTGGACTACATAACAGCTCAGAATTGTGATAATGACAATTATTGGTGAAGATTTGTAGTTCTCAAAGCCTAAACTTTTTTAAAGGGAAATTGAAGTCAAATATGTCTCAATGCCAAGTTGCAGTTTCGAAGCTTCACACACATCTAGTTTAATACCTCCATCTTAATAAATTTCTCCGCCAATCTTCCCCTTTGATTACTTCCATTCTTCCCCTGTCGGCACCCTTACACTCTTTTTTCTACTTACAACTACATCGTTCTCTTAGGCATCCTCTCCTTATTAGAAGCCCATACCATCTCAGCCATGCTTTTTCTATCTTCTGTACACCCATTTTTCCCCGGTTAACTTGATTCTTTATGTTTCTCCTAGTGACAGCTAAAATGCTCCTTACAAACATTTTATATGTACTCCATTTTCTTAGTCTCTCTTAGAATCAATTCTAATGCATACTATTGCTTTAAACCTTATGAAAATAATTCAATGTAACATTTTAATCGATTGGAATTACCTAGCACAGAAAAAAAAAGTAGATGTGACTAGGCTACGCAAGCCTTGATGTTTCCACCCGAGAAAGCAGTCAGCTTTAAATGGGAAACGTGTCTGTATATTTGATGGACAGTTTTGAGAGTAAATCTCTAGTGCCAACACAAATAATAAATCAAATGCTATTTCGTTATAGTTTCTTAACAAAACTTGTTTTTATTTAGTTTTGGTCTTCAAATAATTTCATGAATGATTCTAAATTTAATAATTTAATATTCAGTTTGAATACAAATCATTCAGAAATTGATATTCGAAAATGTTCCCACACACCCCTAGGTTAAAGTGACGCGTAATCCCATTATGAGTCAGCTCGTATTATTGAACCATAGTTAGAGACATGCAAAAGGTGAGGTTAGTTTAAGGGAAAAGTGGTGTTATTTATCCTAAAAAGCGATGTTATTATCTATGTAAATACGAGTTGAATTGGTTACCATTAAAAACGGCTAGGGAAAAAAATTTACATTTTTTGTTCATATTGTGTATTTAACTATTTTTTAAGATACATTTATTAACAAGTAATCATAGAAGACTAAATTACTATCAAATAAGGATAAGGGAATGAAATTTAGAAAGACATAATTTTGCCAACTTAGCAAGGTCCCTATATTATATTAATGTCCTTGTTTGGACCTGGCATGACATTTTTAAAGGCTGAAAACTAATAATTGATCTATGGAACTTCCAAGTGTTGTAGTATGTAAAAGTAGAAATGGTGATTTTTAATGTTAACCTCAGAAAAAAACTCACTAAATATCCTAAAAACACTCATTCCTGCAATCCGTTTTATACCTATAAAATAAGAAAAAGCTGATACTATCTGTCTAAACTGTAGCCCTGGCATAGGGCTGTCGCCAATGTTATTGCATGACCTTGTATTTGCCTGATTACAAATAAATTGTGTTTACTTAGAAAAAATGCTTGGATTAATTTTATTTGTGTGAAAACAGAATTTGTGTAAAAATTCACGTTATGGCAAATGTGAATTTTGCATGTCTATAGCCATAGAATAATCAGTCATGTTAAGAAAGTTAGTTACCTTTTGATGTAGACAAAGTGGACATTCAACATTATTTATTCTATGAAAATATTACTATTAAATCTTAACTTAATTTACATGTTATATCAGATGAGCAACATTGGACACACTAGTATTTAGAGCTGAAGAAAAGGCAAGCCTTTAAGAGCCTACTCACCTCACTCTTGAAATCGGAATGAAATTGCTTTATTATTTAATAACAAGAATATATACTTTCTTATTGAAGATATTATTGTCTTTACTTTTATTTGTGCTTTATTGTTTTCCGGCTATTCTCTCTTTTTATATACTATTTGTTTTATTTATTACAATTATTGTTTAATGAACTTCATTTCATATACATTGTAGATCATGATTAAAAAGTATCTCTCCTTCAATGGTTAAAACTTGGCTATAACAAAAACTGTCACATCTTAGTAATAACACATGTAAATAATATAGACATTAGGAAAGCTGTAGGATTCATTTCCAGACATAACTGATGGTAATCGTTAAGGTGTGGCCTAGATTGGGATGAAGCTTGTTTTTGGGTCAATACTGAATCCTCAATTGAATTTGTATTGCTATGACAATGCAAGGCAATTAAACTAAAACTAGCTAAATAGATGACTAAATACTTGAATAATCATTATTTTTACATTGGTCCCTCCTTAAAGTTAGAATTTAGATTGTTTTTGAACTTAATGTATTGAAATCTTATATTAAAATGTTTAATTACAAAACTATCGTTAGTTACTTTTTAGTTAAAGAATTATGTTGGTTAACCTGTCTAAAATTTGTGTTGGGCAACAATGCAATGAATCAAATATCTAACACTATTATATTTGTTTTAGTGAGGATTTACTCGCATCTAGATAACATTGGCAGTCTAAGCCAAAGGTCCCGGGTTCGATTCCCGTGTTCGGGTGTCATTTTTTAATTGTTGGAAAATGCAATGTATATTTAACCTATTGTACCGATACATAATTTAATATATTGTCTACTAGGAATAATATTTTAAGTTTTAACCATCTTATTTTTCATTTTAAGGTATGAACATAATCTTATTTATAAGCATTAAAATTTGAATTGAAATAAATTTCTTGACGAGATAATTGGCAGTTATATAGTGTTAAAATGCGCATTTGCATCTATGCATAGAGGAATGGAATTGGAACATGTGATCATGCATGATTATTAAACTCCATTCACGGTAGGAACTACTCTTAAAGGTCTTTTTTCCTATCAATATCCTACTATATAATAGATTTCTGGTAGGGAAAAAAGCCTTTCAGAAAACAATTCTTAAGCTGAACAGCTTTTACACTAAGGACTAATAAACTAAATTAAAAAATATTCCATTTTATAACCGTTTGTGATATTTTGTTTTCTTATAAGGTAATTCAAATTACCGATTTTGAACAAGTGATAACTCGTTAAATGTCGATTCTATGATATTTTTTTTGTAATTGTGACTATTTTAATGTCTTCAAAAACAGTGTCGATCGTGTTTATAATTTACCCAATATTTTCAATTTTTATAAATGAGTGTTGTTCATTATTTCAAGAACATGTGCTGTTTTTATATATATTTTATTCTTACGAAAGACATGTTCTCTCTTTATCTTTTATGTTTTGGTGTTAAATTTTAAATATATTATTTTACTTTTAAAATAAACATAAATAAGTGTTAACATTTTAAAATTGTGAATTTACTCGGACTCAAACTTTTTGATATACTTGACTCGAATTTTAAAAAAAATACAAGCTTGCAGACCCCTAGTATAACCTGTCCATAATTTGTTACTGCCGCATGTCTGTTTTCATTGGTATTTTAAGTTTAAAAGCAGGAGCAGAAAAGAGATTAGCAAATTGTGATTTCCCCAACTTTGAAATAAAATTGAAATGAAATATCTTAAGTTTCTTCTATAAACAAGTTTAGTTCAAATGAGCCTTTGTGAACTAAATTGCAATTTCTAATCTGAATCGTAATAAGGTTTCAGATTTGATATATTTAGAATTTTAATCAATCCTAGATTTGGATCTCATTGATTTAGCTCAAAATTCTTATTAATCTCTAATTGACAAACAAATTAAAATAATTTGACCAGAAATCAGTAGCTTGGTAATTGAAGAAATAAATTGATTTCCAGGTCTTAAACAAATTACGGGTGAGACAGTTGTAACAGTAAATATAATATTAAACACAAAATTTTATTTGATACATTGACTTAGTAAGCCCAAAAAAAATGATTCAATTTGGATCTGAACCTATTTGTGAACTAATATTTGATCTATTTTTTTGGCATGGAATTTGATTAGGATTTGAATTGATAAAATAAGTTAAAGCATGCGATACGATTCAGAGTTGACTAGAAAAACTTCTTATATATGAGATTTGATTTAGATTAGACTCTAAATTAGTCATGGGATTTGACTCGGATTTAGCTAGTCAACCAAGATTTGGATTTGATTAGCAATTGAAAATTAAGCATTTGCAAAGGCTAGAGTTAAAAGTATTTTATAGATATAATTTTTTTAATGATTCATCTGATTCTTTCAAAACTTTTAAATTTTACATACATATTAAGTTTCAAATGTAATTTTACTTTGGCTCTTTGCATAACAATTACAAGAAATTGAATTAATACAATGACGCTGTATAAAGGCATGCCATTATTATTGCAATACAAGTTTCTTTATGGAATTAAGTACCAAAACATAATTTGTTTGGCAGATTAGACATTCCTCTTGTTTTTAAAACAAGTAAAATAATACCCTATTTTCACCATTTAATTAAAGAAGCGAGCTATCAATTTTGGCCTTTATATAGTGTATAAAAGTATAAAATGCTCCAACTAATTCATTATTATGTATACTTATTTTCATTTATCACCAACTAATCCATGTGTTTAGTTTTAGTATCTCCTGTGGTTAATTTTATGTTCAAATTGAATTCTCTTGTAGTTTCTTCTTGATTAAGTACTCATTTGATTCCTCTTCTTTATCGGATCTAGTTTAATATTTTTTTTCATATTGCGATTTTTTTAATCCAGAGAACAATATATTTGCTATCAAAACTATGGGCTATGTTTAACGTGACAATTTAATATGCTCATTGAAGGATCATTATCAGGTCTCGACTAGTATTACCAAATAATAAAAATTACAAAACTCTTAAAAATAAAATAATCTTCTAACAATTTTCATTTCTATCTATTCCTACTCTGCTGTGTTAATCACTCTGAAATCGAATGTACAATCGAGCTTGTGTCAGGTGGGTTTCGTTCGTTTGGAGAGCACTTAAATAATAAACTTGCGTCTCTTTGTGCCGTAGCTACCCTGCACCATCACCTCTTGATCGTGACTTGCCGCCACCTCGCCGATTCTAAGATGCCGTCGGAAAGTCGTGAGGTTTTGCGACGAGAAGTTGCGGAAAGGCGGCTTTGCGAAGGCGACAACGTACAAAATGTGCGGAGATGACCACCTTGAATTTTATTTCTCCACTCATAACTCGTTCTCACTGCTTATTTGGGGTGATAAAGTGATGCTTCGTAGATAATTTCAACAAGACAGTCTTTAAATGGCATCTCCAATTAAATATTTTTGTGTAGTAGCTCGTAATTAAGTGTTATCAAAGCGTAGCGTAAGAACATGTATGTTTTTGTCGAATTTTTGTTCTCATTAATATTTTGTACAAGTAAAACACAGTTTAAGTTTTTAGAAAAAAGTGAATCAGTTTTATTGAGAAGGCGATCTTATAATAATTTTATTGATATGATTATAACTTTTTTCTTGTCTGTTTTAAGTTTTTACCATTTCATTTTGTACGCTTTAGTCTTCCATTTGTACCTTAATCAAACTCAGTTGTCATTACAATGTGAATTAAGAATATTATTACAACGCTGATAACATTGATTGAGAATCGAATCTGCGATTATTATTTTTTTCTAATTAATTTTCAAAACTAAATGTTTTTTAAGTCTTTCATATGTTAGTATATATATTTCGCCTATCAATAATTATAAAACCCCTAATTAATACATTTTAATAGATGAGTCCCATTTATTCACCAGACATTTAAGATATATAAAATAAATTTTCTTTTAGAAATTGTCATTTAGTTTTTTCTTTAACTGAACCATGATAAATTGTTTTTAATCTAAGAAAATCTTAGGAATGCGTGACACATTGTATGTTTGGTGATAAAATATTTGCTCTCTTAGATTGTGTTAGGAAGTATCTTAGGTCTAATTTTCATGTTAGTTTAACTATAGATATTCATAATTATCCTCGAAATAGATGCGAAGATATAAGAAGGATGAAAGTACCGTATGTCATAACTGTCATCTATTGTGCAGTATTTCATTTATACAAAATACAAATGTCTTTGTTTGTCATTTTATTTTTGCATGAGTGGATTTACAATAAAAAAATGACCTGAGAATATACTCGGAAGTTGTCTTGTACTTAAAAACTACTCCCCAGATTTCGAGTTAGGTGTTCGTTTGTCACTATTTGAAAACATTTAAACCAGTATCTATTAATATGTATGTGGATTTTAAGATTAAACATTTTAATACATTTAAAATAGTTTTATTTTTAACTTACAATATTAAATTGCGGTTTAAAATATTGATTCAAACATAATCACTGGAAAAGCATCATTTTTATATAAATTATTTATCATATTTTCAACACAATTATTTAAAATTGCTTTAAATAAATATGATTAGCTTACACCCTTCATAATGCAGCTCTGAAGACCGTTGCTCGACAAAGGTTTTACTCAAGAAAAATCATCTGTTACTGCCCCATTTCCCTACCTAGGTTTTCTTCTAATGCAATTCTTCAGGAGGGAGTGATATATTTATTTCCAGTAAATTAAATTAGTTAAACCACACCCAAATGCAAAAATTGTATTCACTCGTAAAAAAATGAACTAAATGAGTAGTTAAAAACTAAAAATTCCTAGTCTTTGCCAACCAAATCAAAAATGTCAAGCTAAATTTTTAAAATTATTTATTTGTTTAACTATTATTTCAAACTTTTCCTTTGATTATTAGCTTTGACAAGCATCAAAATTTGATTTAAACTACATTTTGATAAAGACTAAATCTTTGTTTTAAGAAATAAGCTATAGTCAAATTCTTGTTAAACCAAGGTCAACCCTCGGCTAATTTTATTCTTTTATCTTTTGATCTTCATAAAATATAATTTTATTTTGTCTAATTTAATTCAGAAAATCATATCCATACTATATTACGATTCCTTAAGAATTATAAGTGCGATATATGATAGGAATATTTATCATTAAAATTTATTTGTTAGAATTTAATAAATATTATCAATAATAAAAGTAATACTATTTTAATTTGGATAGAATAATCACAAAAGAAATTAGTTTCTTTTCAAGTGTTTCATTTTATCGTGTAAGATTTCGTAGGTGAGTAAAAAGGGTGTGCGAAGTCCACTTTTACAATTTAAAGCTAATTCGGATTGAATATATAACATCTTTTCTAAGCTGGAACTAATTTCTAAAATTTTTAGTTGATTTCTTATGATTGGCAAAATAATATATTGTGCTTATTTATATAACGCTATTCACTAAAATCCCCTAGAAAATGTATTATTGTACTGTTTGTAATATTTCATTTTAATATGCTAAATCAAGTTATCACAACTTACAATTCTACTGTACCGTCATTTGTAATATTTTATTCTAATCTGATTAATCGTGTTATCACTACCCACAGTTCAACTACCTCATTTTTTTATATTCATATTAATTTTTAACATATTTAACAGCTTAGAATGGTAATAGTTGAACGTAAATTGAGCAATCTAGCTGCTTTTTTTCATAATAGGTCTCCAAAATAAATAATACAAAGTGTCTAAGCTGAAATTGTTTTCAAAGCTAATTCGAAGCTTCGCACACCCCTGGTGACTTAAGTTTGAGTGTAGGTACTGGCTTGAAACGGCAAGGTTTACCCTATATGCAAGGAGAAATATATAGGGATACGTCACGTTGGCAAGTGGCAACTGCGAGGATAATGCGATGCAATGTTCTCCAAGTCGAAGAATGATGGCTCATACTTCCGTCGCACATCGAAGGTAACTTCTTTGCCTGCGTATTCAATATTGCGTTATTCGTTTTTCGGAGGATGTGTATTGCATTATTGCGATTTATATGTATGAACAACCTTTTTTCCCCAACCACTTCAAGATTATAGAATATTAATTCCTAAATCATTTAAATAAGATAAACTATAGGTAAAAGGTTTTTTTATTTCTTAAGAAACTTAAGAAATCTAATATATTATATATGATCCATTGATATATTTTAATATTTGTGGGATGCTAAAGGTTCATTTTACAAATCATAAAGGTAAGTAGAGATATAATGGGGACCTACTTACTATCAATGTGTTATACCACCACATTGGTTAGAATAAATCAATAGTACACCCAATCCACCACTCAACTGCAGGTCTTTTGGAGAAAAGTTTCATTTTCCCTGGCTCTGTTAACTATTGTCAAATCTATCTCATTTCTACCAGAAAGTGATTACTGGGCTGCGAAAGCGCTACTATCAACATTATTGAACCAGCATTGCAAAATTTTATTATATTTAAGAAAATATTTACCACGCTAATACAAGAAAATTACAAAACTGTTACCCAATACTAAACATGCAGTTCCCTCAGAGTATCCAGTGTAACAAGGCAATTATGGTGTGAATTTGTTTAATAGGATATTCTACTAACAAAATTTGTTTATACATTATTTTTACAGTTTTAAACTTTTTTTACTGACTATTACTGTTTCCAGCCTCTGGCCTAGGTCGGTTTTTTATTCAAGCAATATATTTTCCACTACCAACTTGCTAGACCTGTCATACTTCATATGCGTTATAATCTAACTTAAGACTAGGCCAGGCACAACATTCAGTCCCCAGATGTTAATTTATCACTGAAAGGGTAAACCCACATTTTACCAATGATAAATCTTGGCCATGCCGAGAATTGAAACTGGGACACTTAGCTCAATAGATATTTACTACTGACTGAGCTAAGGTATCAGATTTGTTTTAAATAACCACCATTTAGTTTTCTAGCTATTTTAAGGTTTTTCTTAAATGACCCCACTAGTTAAAATAGCTGAAATAAGTATATCCATGGAGTAAATAATTGCTGGGGGGGG
>CABFOV010004552.1:0-11997 GCA_902141375.1 Timema poppense | reverse complement strand
GGGGGGGGTTGATGCTATATGACATCCAATCTGGGTGAGATTTGTCATATTCCACTACTCATTGGCCTGTTGTGATTTTGTTTTTGCCTCAGAGGAATATAACTCAATTCCTACTACCAGTATTGTTCTAAGGTGGTTTGTACTCCAGAGTTTCACGGCTGTTTGAATAATCTCTGTGTGAATTCCAGCTTGCTCCATTGAGTGCAACTTTACACTTTGTGATTCACTGATTATGATAGTCAATCTATCATCTGTTTCCTACTCTTAATTGTGGTACATTTCCACCAGGTCCCTACTTGGATTTACTAATCTTGTTTTTGGTATATTGATGACAGTTTTGGGAATTTTTATTTTTAGTATAATTTATGTATCTTTAATGATAATATCTTAATTGTTCATAAACCTCATGCCAATTAAAAATTACTCCATTCAGCTCCTTGTAACAATAATTAAACTTAAGGTTTGTCTGGGAACCCTGTAAGAAGACGATCATGGCTCTGGATATACTTGAAATTGATTCTTATACTCTGAATTTATTTTTTTATTTTTATGCACCACTTTAATTCTAAAAGATTTTTCATTGTTTAATTGAAAAGCATTGCTCATAACAAAAATAAAATGTATATTATTCTTAACCTATCACCCAAATTGTATATAGGTGCTTATATTATAGCAAAGTTAATATTTTATCTTTGGTCGCTTTGCCTCATATCTGATCATTATAAGACACTAATGTTTATCAGGAGGAAAGGGCCTAGTGAGGATTTTAAAATCTTTCAGTTGTGTTTTGCCAAGATCTACATCTGCATGGGTGGTTTTTGTAAATCTAGGGACTGCATGTTTACACATTTAAATTTGGCTAAAGAGTGTTTTCAAAGTTTCAATGGTTAAATGTGCCAATGTTGATTTGTTCTGTGTTCAACACAAACAAAACTCCTAGAATGTGTCAAACTTCTTGTTTATCAACTTTACTATTGGAATTTATGGCATGTACTATACAGTAGAAGCTTTAGAGAGTTTAGCACATGCCCTCATTACTGTAATACACTTAGCCTTGTTTAAATTTCATACAAAAATATTTCTAATGTATATTTGAAGAGGGCACAGGTAAGGTGGATAGGTGCGGTGCGGCAGAAGGGAGTGCCAGTATTTTTCAGTTTTTATAGAATATTCATTTTTCGGCAGAGATAAATCAAATATTTCTCCAGTAGCAACATAGAGTTTAGTTTTCTGCACATGCTAATGTCAACAGATCATGAATAAATGTCAAGGGTGTCCTGCAATGTGGTCAAAACATTTTAAATAAAGAGAAAAAGTTTTGACAAAATTCCAGGACACCCTTGACAGATATTCAAGATCTGTTATTAGCATGTGCAGAAAACTAAACTCTATGTTGCTACTAGAGAAATATCTGATTTATTTTGGCCAAAAAAATGTAATGCTATAAAAACTGTAAAAATTACTCTTGCTCCCTTTTGCCACACCTTAAAGGGAACCAACACAATATGGCTGTTACAATGAAAATTAACACACCTCACAATTTACACTACACTGCACATTCCCCTGAACTAGTCTAGGTTTCACCCTATCAGAATTCATCAGGAAGGCGTGTGATCCGCACAACACAACTTCCTAAAAGATGAAATAAGAAACAAACAAAAAGGGGTGGGGGGAGGGGATGCTAAAGGATGACAGGACACACATGTAGGAACAAGTAAAAGAAAAAATATTGGCACATTTTTTTACAAATTTAAACTTTTCATTAGCGTCTTAAGAATAGTTTGTGGAAAATTTTGCAGTGCGATCGATTTGACAGCTTTTTTGTTAATTTCTTGTATTTAATATTTTCAAATTATTAATGTTTAGCAATGGGAACCACAATTACTACCCCAAGCTTAATAGATTTGTGTTCCTCTAAAAAAAACATTTATCTGTGATTTCACTATTTTAGATGTAAAAGTTGTCTCAACTCACTATTTTTATAGATAGTGTGCTTGTTTTACCTGTATAATAAAATTGTGACTTGGGTTCTCTACAGGTGATTCATATAATTGATCCCAGAGTAGTATATATCAAAATAAATTGATTGTGTTCATTTCAGGAGTTAAATCCTCTCGCACTGCTGAATACTTTGTGAGAAACTACATACTTAAAAACTATTTTGGTTATGTTTTTCCCATATTTCAGAGATCCCGACAGCCCAATCAGTTCATCAAAATATTCCATTTGTTTGAGAGTGCATAAGATTGGTTTGTTTTGATTAAATTAGAACACTAATTCTCACTTTCTTTTTCCAGAATTAAATCAAACAAGTCATTAGTATGGGCTGGCAGGCTCTTTCAATCAAGTTTGAAAGTTCCTTGAAGTCTGTAAAATACTGGGAAAAGTTTTTATCGCATTGAAGTGTCGCCAAGTTTTGACCAAATCCCACTTGGATGTGGTTGGAGAACATCGTTCAAATTGCAAAAGATTTACCATGAAATAACAATGGTACATTTACGAAGATTAATTAATGTTTTGAAAATGTCATGAAATGTCTTGTTAATAAATAAATAGGATATAAAGAAGTTGCTGTTATTTCCTAATTTGTGTAATATAAAGTTTAATTCAAAACAAGAATGAATAAAAATTAATGAAAGGTGAATAAAGTTTTGAAATTACATGAAATTTGGGGTCCGCAAGTTCAATTTCTTTTATAGTCAAGGTTCTTGGTAAGCAGCAAAAGTATTGAATCTAATCTATTTTTATTTGAAAAAATAAATCAAATATTAAAACTTAACTTTATTCATAAACTAATGATTAGAGACATTCAAAAGGTGAGGTTATTTTTAGGGGAAAAGTGGTATTTTTCTTAAAGCAATGATTATATAAATGGAAAGCAATGTTATTATTTACATAAGACTGAAAACAATAAATCAATCAATTGAAATTTAAGTATCGTAATATGTAAAAGTAGAAATCATGATTTTTAATGTTAGCCTCAAAAAAAACCTAAATATTCTGAAAACACTCATATCCTTTGATCTGTTTTATACCTATGAGGTAAGAAAAAACTGATACTATCCACATAAACGGCAGCCCTGGCATATTGCTATCACCATTGTCACCACATTAAAAAATTATATTGCATGACATGGTATTTGCCAAATTACAAAGAAACTTAATTTATTTATAAGTGTTGTTCGGGTGAAAACAGAATTTTTTTTAAATGCGTGTGGTCACAAATGAGAATTTTGCAAGTCCCTACTAATGATATATTTATTATAAAATATGTCCATGATTTAAATACAACTTTTGATATTTTAAATAAGATAAATCATTGAAATGATAATGACACTAATAATCATAAACTAAAAATAACACTTATATACATTTAATTTTTTATCTATTTAAAGATAAAGTAATATGATCGTGAAAATTTTCGGTCAAAAGATTGATAAATATCTAATCCCAGCACTGAAATTCCAGAGCTTTTGAACATGCTATCTATAATTCATTGGCATTGGACAAGTCATTGCATGTCATAATGATTGCCATATTGCAGTTCTTTGCTTTAAACAGCAATATCTTCAAAGAATTTATTCCCAGAGGTATTATAATAAAGCCTGATTAAATGAGGGACTGTGAAGTATGTCAACATCCACAGCCAATTGAAACTAATTTATCCTTTCAACAGATTTAAATAAATATACTATGTAGACTAATTTACAATTGACATTTTTTAATGAATTTTGAAAATTTCTTTCCTTTATTCATTTAAATTGCATGTATATACTTTAAGGATAGTTGGATAGTTCTTAATTTTTATTTTGAAAACGTTTAGCTAATTTAGTACAGAATGTTTGTATAATTTTTCTGTAATCCACAATGTGGTAAATAAAAACATTGGTTTAACTTTGTTCAATCTTTATTTAAAGGCAAAGCATTACATTGCATTTAATGTTTAAAGAACAGTCTGGAAGATACGGGGTTGCACCATGTCACACATGAAAACGTACAGTAGCCCCATGGCTTCTTTGGTGCTGACTGACAGCTCACAGCTGACAGCTAAAACCTTTGAAAAGTTACGAGACCAAATTATGTCTCCCTACGCCGAATCATATGATGTGCAAAAACATGTGTTTAGCAGCTATCACTTCTGACGGTCAACATTTAGGTATATATTATCTAAATGTGGACTGTCAGCACCAAAGAAGCCATGGAGCTACTGTATATAACCGTAAGTCAAGAGGGAGTCATACACATCCAGTTTCTCCAAATATATACTAATTGAGTTAACAGGGTAACAAATCTTTCTCCGCGGGAAGAAAATGTTTGAGAGTTGCAAATTGGGTATTTTGTTAAGTTTGTGGTCTTGAACGTTGTATCAATTTTGCAACCTCGAACTTGTAATGGTCTCACCAAGGCTTTGATTGAATGTCAGATTAATGAAGTGAACCTCATAACCTAAACTGTAGTCGAGTGGTCTAGAGAGTTAGCTTCGACTCAAATCTCCAGACTGCATTCGTCCTGTGGCTCAATGGTTCTTGAATTTATGCTTTTTTCATCCATGACCACTTTTAACAAGACAAAAATATTATCAACCCCAGGCCATATTGGTAAAGACGTGAGTTTTTTTATAATCTAGTGTTGGTTTTTGAGCAGTTCTAGATAAAATGAGAAATATAAAATTAATGAATATTTATTGCCAAGAATGCATACATGTAAATATATTTAATAATACTTTTTATAATTTACAAACTTTAGGAACATGCAGATACAAAGAAATTTGATGAGTTGAATGTGCTTGCTTATTTTTACACGACTTCAATCTTAGTTTAATATAGGATAGTAAGGGTCTCGTGGCAATTTCCATATTATTTAGTCAAGAACGGTAGTTAGTTTTTATTAAAACTATTGTTGAAAATGCTGACTCACATGTGGTTACAAATGGTAGAACAGGCACTGCTAATTCAGAGAGTACTGGGTCTTCAAACCTTAATGCTGAGGCAAAAGGTTTGCTTTGAAAATTCAAGTTTAAGATTAGAATTGCTCGAAAGCTCAGCAAATTCTTCCTGTGCATTCAATGAGAGATTTTGTAGTTTTTCTCTTTGTATAATGAATGGTCTTTGCTTTCACTTAAAATGGTAGGTGTTAAAATCTGATTTAATATTTCTTGAATTTTTCTTCCTAGTACTCCAAATGATCAGTTATGCTCTTAACGATCATCATTGCTTAAATTATTTTCAGTAATAAAGTTGTTAGTAGATGAAAACATTTCAAATGTGTTATTTTCTACCTTAACCTTCCATATATTTATCTTTTTCATAAACGCGAGGACTTAATCACACAAAATAAATATATTTGTGTTCTCTCCTTGCAGAAACATATTAAATTCATTGAGCTTCTCAAATATATCCGACATAATAGATAGTTTTCAGAGCCAAGCATGGTTGTGAAAATTTTTTTTGACAAATCCTAGTTGTCTTTTAACTTCCCTTTGGCAGTCACCTAACTTTCGTATGCACAGTGAGGTTTTCATAACCAAAGCCTAAAGAAGTTTTATAGACTAAGGGCCAGTTTCATAGTCAAATTTAGTACGCCTCAAGTGCGGCGCTACACTAAATACGAGACAACACCTACCTAAACTCGAATGAAATGTGCCGTTATCGCATAGGAAACTGGCCCATTCCATTCTGGTTTAGTTAGGTGTCATGTACTTAGTGTAGCGCCGCACTTGTGTACTAAATTTGACTATGAAACTGGCCCTTAGTGTATCTTTATTGTGGTGCTATACTAAATACAAGACAACACCTACCTAGACGCATTCCATTCTTGTCTAAAAAGGTGTTATCCTGTCTCTATTATAGCACCACACTTGAGGTGTACTAAGTTTGACTATGAAACTGGCCCTAAATATTTGCAAAGAGGTGAAAAACATCAAATATAAAAAACAATTTATTCCTTGATTTCTGAGCCCCCTTTCTTTCTAAAACTTTTGTCTTTGCGCGTAAATTTCAAATCTCACTAGCATAATATATAACTATTCTAATACAGACGTTTATTTATAGCGTTAATATATTGTAGTACAACATATGATTTTGAAATGTTGTGAAGTCGTGATTACTAACATACTTTTACAGCAATAACTTATACTACTCAGAAAAAAACTTGGGAATACAGGTTTATTCTTGGTAAAGGCAAAGAATAAAATCATGAACAATAAATTAAATCAATAACACCAGTGATCCTATTTGCAAAAACTAAATCAATTAATGAGCTATTAAAAGCTGTGCATCATAATAGGTGAAAATGACTTGAAATTCATTACAAAAATGTTAGCTTCTTTTTAATCAAGTATGTATGCTACATAAGAAAATGTGTTGGTGTTTCAATAAATTATTGACTGATTCTTGCTCATATTCTCCCACAAATTAGTAATATTGAATATTTTGTATACCAATTCACTATTTTACAAACAAAGGAGGGTCTTAAATACTTTGTTGTTGACATAATAGACTTTTACGCTACATTTAAAATATTAAGAATGGATTTAATTGAGAAATTTTATCTATTTGTTTTAAAAAATTAAGATTTTTCAACGAGTCGTTGGACAAAATAGACAAACCCAACAATGTTCACCATTGTAGATGATGTTTCAGAATGTTGTAATAATTGATAAATAGTTTAATTCGGATGTGTTCGCAAATATATTCATGGGCAATAAATTACAAAGCTAGTAATAGTAAATCATAAACAATAAATATAAATAACACTTAGTGAGTCTTTCCAACAACCATTGGTGTATCGTAAACCTAGCCATGCAAATAACTTGTAGTTAAACACATTATACTGTGAAAACTATTGGTGTTAAAGGGATGAATCATATCTCAAAATAAAATTGCGTTCATGATAATTATTTCATACACTAACAGTACCCATCTATGTCAATTAGGAAAAAACTTTTTTACAGAATGAAAATATGGCTGCAATCAAAATTGTATTTTAGTTTTTTAAATAAAACACATCTTTTTAAAAATAAAAAGCTAAAATATGGGAATGTTAATATAATTCTGAAAAAAATTATGGTGATAGTCAAAATAATTTTGGAGAAACGATGAACTAAGTTTTGGGGTGTTCTAATATTTGATTATTGAGGCCATGATGTATATTGTTCACTCACCTCGGGTCCTATGTCTACCAACAACCATATGTGCAATAACAAAACTGTTAGAATAGAAAGCGACATAGACCTCTCCCTTGGATTCCTTTTACTCTACTAACTGGTCTGCTCCCTCGCATAATATTGGAAAAGTGTATTGGGGAGGAGTATTAACCTACATCTAACATATTTCCAAAATTTAAGCCATTTGAGTGAATTACCATTTTTTACAATGGACTATTCCCCTCGAATAAACTAGTTGTTGTTCCCAGGTTTAACTAAGATACTCTACTAGTAGCTGAGCGCATATCACAAGTGTAGTGACTATCAGATCCAGACCAAAAGTATGATGCAAACATAGAGGAATTCCAGGGTTGTAACCTGATTTTTCACTGGCTTTTAAATAAAACACATCTTTTTAAAAATAAAAAGCTAAAATATGGGAATGTTAATATAATTCTGAAAAAAATTATGGTGATAGTTCATCGTTTCTCCAAAATTATTTTGACTAAGTTTTGGGGTGTTCTAATATTTGATTATTGAGCGAAGAAAAGTTGGCACCTGTTGATTACGAGAAAAAAAAACACAAGGAAATTATTATCCCATGTGGTGTTGAGGTGATTCTCTGAGGAAGTGATAGAACCATGTTACCATGTGATCACAAAGAAGCGGACAGCAGGCTGCTCATCCACTTAAGAGAGGCACTTCGGAATGGATGTACTAACCGTATGGTGCGTAGTGTTGACATGAATGTAGTGGTGATCCTCCTTGGCAAATTCCATCACATGATGACCTTGTGTCATGATGTAAAGATTTGGGTGGCTTTTGCACAGGCAAAACATTCACTTTATCTATGAGAAGCTGGATGGAAAGAAATCCGCCCCCCACAGTTTCACAGGATACATCTGCAATTTTCGAACAAAGCAAGAAGTCTCCTTGGGAGGCTTGGAATTGCTATCCTGATGTGACACATGCCTTTAGCTACAAGGCACTCCACCCTACACAAAACTTGGAGATTGATGAAGACAGTTTCAAACTGCTAGAACGATTCGATTTACTGTTATCTTGTATGATAAGGCCAGTAATGTATAACACATGACTTTAGCCAGGAAGGAGCTTTTTTGCCAGAAGAGTAAGACAAATAGGGACGCACCATTGCATCACTCAAAATGGGTTGCATGTCAAGCTGGAATATGGTGCACCAGTGAGCACAGTGTACAACATGCTCCTAATTCAGAAGGCTGGGGCTGGATTCTGAATGGAGACAGTGTATACTGTTCCTGGGTTCCTGTATAGAACATGTAACCTGTTGCCTCAAAGGCTAGAAGTGAATTGGTGAAATATAACTCCAAATTGGATGTGGTGGCAGGTGTGCATGCAGAAAGACAAATTGGAATAGCACAAAACAATGTGGATGTTAATGTTTTAATACAACATAAGCAATGGAATAATACACCATCTTTCATATAAGAATGTATAAAATTGTATTTCTTAAAGTATTTAATTAGTACATGTATAGTTTTCAAAACAATAAATTGGTGAATAGTTTCTAAATGATACACAAGAACACAGGTAAAGTATTATAATGTGAATAGAACATTTAACACATTAAATATCTGTATATTTGTTTTCCCTGACTCCGAAAATGTATATTTACACACAGATTGTGATCCTAAGTGCTTTAGAAGTCAAGATATTGGTAATATATATATATATTTCAAGATGGCCACCAAAGGAGGTGGTTCCTATCGAAAATTGAAAGCTATGGCCCTAAGTAGCACGAGGAAAAATTTTGGTGCTTTTGTCCGGTGTGTCCACATTCACCTCAACTTCATCATTTATTATTATTAGCACTGCATCTTACTACCCATTTGGGTTATACGCACTTACGCTAATGTTGTAATGGTAGGGTGATTGTGAGATGAAATGGAGGACCTACAGTTTAACGTGGAATTTGAACCACGGTGGAGGCCTGGCATTCTCCACATTCACAAGAAATTTGTCAAGTTGCCGTACTAACAGTGATGTGAAGAAAGCAGGGTTCTGCAAATTTTTTGTTTGCTCCTTCAGCCGATGATGGAATAGGCGCTCAGGTAATCTTGACTCGAGTCTTTATATGTAATAGTAGCCAGTCACAACGTATTTAAGGCATAAGGGCGCCACCTAGTGGTGGCTTGAAGTTAAGAGTATGTTGCAGAGGGTTTAAAATTCACGTTTTACAATGAAACTACACCATGTAACATCCTGCAGTGATATAAATTTTATTCTGTAAAAGGCAAATAACAAATACATGCATACTTTAGTAAAAAATATGAACTAAACATTTTAAAACACTGTACAAATATCTGCAAAAGGTGATCATAATAAATAACAAGTTCATATATACTTTAGTAAAAAATATGAACTAAACAACTTAAAACCTTGTATAATATAAAATATGATGTACTGTTGTTATCATAATCGTCATTATTGTCTTACAACAATATTGAATTATTTCTTTTATATTTTCATCCACTAAAATCTCTAGTGAAGGAGCTGTTGAAGAAGTTTAAAAATTTACTTGAAGATTTGTAAGCTCAAGCATCTACGCAGTACCACATTTTTGCAGCTGAAAAAGCTGGTTAGTTCTTGAAAAACTATTAAAAAGACAATAGAGCAGTTGATATTTTGGTCAATAAGAACAAGGCAGCAATAATTGAGACTAATAACCCGCCTCGGTGGCGTAGTTGGCTAACGCGCTAGTCGTGTTGAGCTCGACTGCTGAGGACGGGGAGATCGAAGTTCGAATCTTGGTCGGGTGAACTGAGTGGTTTTTCCTAAATGGTTTTCCACTCTCCCTCCACACAAATGCGGGTTCACTTCCTCTAATTCAACCTTTCCAATTCCTAATCCATTACCGTAATTAGTACTTAAAAGCGTATAACCCGAACGGGTAGTAAGACATGCTATTATTATTATTATTATTATTATTATTATTATTATTATTATTATTATTGAGACTAATAGAAAAAGGTTGATTCCATTAATAAAAACAACACTATTCTGTTCTCGGAATAATTTGCCACTCTAAATACTGCGATGTGCCATACATAAAGAACATGATAGGACTACTGCGCTCGATTTCTACTTTTTTTGTCAGCATCACCCAAGAGAGTAGTTATATTAGCCACCATCATTTTTGAAGCTGACACCCTCTCTCCACTGAAAAAGACCAAACTGAAATCATTGTGTGCTACAAGATGGGTTGATCATCATGATTCTGTCAGTACATTTCAAGAACTGTTTCCTTTTATTGTGGCTGCTCTTGCAGAACTAGAGCATGACCAAGATACTGATACTCAAGCAAAGCTGCAAGTTGACAAGGTGATTTCCTAGTTGCATTAGAACTTGTTCATTGCTTCTACACACTGCAATCAAGCACGAACCTACAATACCCAAACCAGGATCTTTCAGCTGCTAAGTCAAATGTTGAAACATTTAAAAATATTTTCATGGACATAAGAAGCAATGCTGAAAACGTTTTTAAGTTGCTTTTTGTAAACAGATGCCAACGAGCAGCTTCAGTATCAACTGAAATAACCATACCAAGAATATTCAGCCGACAAATCAACCGAGTGAATGTCACGAAACACGAAGAAGAGAGAATTTTAAATGCAGTACACATTTACGACAGTGATCTGATGGCAAACTTTATGACATAACTAAGAGATGAACTCGCTATTTGGTGGAAGAAGTGGGATGGAGTTGCTATATTGCAGTTACTGCTATTTAGTCCCTTAGTTACTATGATGAATTTGTCCCTAACATAAAAATTTAGTTACAGCTTTTAGCAACTTTGCCAGTATCCAATGCTATGGCAGAGGGGAGTTTATCTACATTATGAAGACTCAAAACCTACCTCCGTTCAACAATGAACAAGCAACTTATCAATGGCTTAGTGCTTGCTAATATTAATAAAGAGATTAAAGTTGATGCCAATGAAGTCTTAGATTTATTTGCAAGACTAAAGACTCAATGAATGGAGCTAGAAGACTGGTCTAAAGAGTGAAGATTTCTTGTGCTATAAACTTATTGCCTTGATGATATGTGATTAATAATTGGTGTTCTAGATGACTATAAATGTGAATTTGCATGAATATATATCTTATTTAATAACAAAACATATTCATCAAAACAGCAAATTACATCATCTTTGATTAAAATATGAATAATTTTTTATGATCATATTTACAGGTTCTTATAAATTTTATATTTCACAAATAATTTAATTTGAAACCAAAATTGTAATAAAAAGTATAAAAACATCTTGAAAGTGTTTAGTACCCCATTCACCCATAATAAGTAGATTTTTTTACTTTATATTTTATTTATGCTTAATTTATTATATTTAAAAATTTAGTGCTCATTTATTCAACATCCTCTTCCAAGGTACAAACTGCTCACAAAATAAGCATAAATAGTGTTATTTTGGACTTGCAGATTTCAAATTTTCCTGAGGGAGATACCTGATCGGTACTAGCCCTCCCCACTCACGTAAATTCTAGATACGCGCCTGGTATCCTTAGAGATAATCAAAACTTGGGAAAATTTCAAGTTTGAAACTCAAATGCTTTAAAAATATGTATTATATATTTTGTTTCTGCAATTTTTCAAGTGAAATTTGTTTTAGAATTCTAATACTGCTTATTGGTGGTTCATAACTAATCATAATTATAGGATGAACTTAACAAACAGGCCCCAGACCAGTAATTTAACACTTAACTGAATGTATCAATGTTATAATCAGAGCCCTGCGTTTGTGGAGTTCGCGATAATTCGCGAATGTTAGATATGGCATTTTTTCTTTCAGATGTTCA